>DWMP01000020.1:0-14714 GCA_018245295.1 Agara epimachia | reverse complement strand
AAAACGATAAACACAAAATATAGTCAACGTTGCATAGAAAGAAGTACACCATAACTTAAAGAGGTCGGATGTATAATAAATAGATTTATTTTTATTTAGTGAAGCAGTAGCGCCTGAATAGTGACAGAGCAACTAGCATTCAGAACCTTCATATTGGAACCCTCAGGCGTAAATAGAATCTACCTGAATTGCTTTTTTGAAACTACGAGTATCAACGTCATAAAAAATGTATCTTCAGATATTGTGACGGATACTGCATTAATAACAAGAAGAACAAGTCAAAATTAATGACCATGTAATTCTATCATCACAAATGTTGTAATATCTACTGATCAATTTCTTAGTAATCCACGTTACTTATGATAATATATCAAAATATCGAAATATCTGATGACTGATTTGAATACTTAATGATTCGAGAGTGAAACTGGAATATTAGGTTCCAAGAAACATCCCCCTGGCTCTTTCATTCAGCTGTGGTTCTCCGAACCGTTACGATCGAGTGTGTGCGCTCCCTATCGCGTTTTTTTTTGTTCTGTCAAAAAAGGGCGGCAATCAGCTATTCATACGAAACCACAGATAACAATCGAATCTATTTAAAAATAATAGTGATCCATTACATTATTTAATATTCATTACTCGGTGTTCGGAGAATTTTGATAGCTATATTGTCGATTGTTTTTCTAATAAACAAATGTAGGGAGGTACTATACCCGCGCTTTTAACGCTTTTTACGTGTAACTATAAATTACATTTTTTTTCCACTGTCTCTTGGTTTAAAAAGTGGACTGTAAGGTTACCAGCAAATACATTTTTACAAATTATCTATGACTAACTTTCCAACAGATGACACTTTGAGCTGTTGGTTTTAAAATTGAATTGATACCACCAAGAAACCTAATATTATCAAGAACGCGTGCTGGAGTATCACAACGCTGTTGCAAATAACTTTGGTTGTCTTCGGTTCCAAAGCCCATTGATTTCTATTAACAAAAGCATTAACCAAATTAAAGTACATCTGCTTTTGTTATGATTTGATTTGGTATGTCTAGATTAATTAGAGATTATTTAGTAACATCGTATAACAAACTTTTTAACCCTATGCTTCCAAACTATTTAGTTTTTTTAATCTATATTTTTTTGGCGTTTTAATACAATGTGTATATACCAACTTTATCGTTCCTATAGTCACGGCTATGATGTAGAAACATATTATTGGCGCTCGCTACGCGGGCCGGGTACGTAGATTATTTACAAATTTGACACCGCAAAGCCGGTTTACTATTCCTAATGAACACGCGAAAGCATATTTGCGTTCATGTACTGCGTTATTTTATAAATATAGTAATATATCTACATTTATATCAGATTCCAGTTTTTGCACGAAGTGTCAATACGATTGACGAGCGGGATTTTCGTTACGTTTAAAATGATTCACAATTATTTAGCCGTCGATAAATGTTGCCAGTGTCAAAAATTGTACTTAAACTTTTTGGTGCATAATTGAATTTTAAAACAAATACGTTTTGTTATACTTACATATTAGATCTAGTTTTTGTTACAAAACAAAAATACGCTTATTAAAAAAAGGATGAAGCCAAGTCCACACTTGGCAACGTTCTTATTAGATAGAAATTCAGACACAAAAATGAATATCTTCTTTGTCTACACACCACCTCTATGAACCGCGAGAGCACCAAACACCATACATCCCCAGTTGGTTCAATAAAACCATTCATACAACCGTACCAACAGACACAGTTTTATTATTATGTAAGTCGATATTATTACGTGCCGTTCGACTGCGGTTCAGCGTGATGATTAACAACGTGTAGTGTTACCATTATAATGTTACATACACTCCTCAAAATTAGATGCGAGATCGGTATCTACGGTATCGGGTTATTAATTCTGAAATTCACGCATTAATTTACACGAGACTCGAGTGTTGTTTATTAATTTTGTAATTTATATTAATTGATATATTGTATTATATATATATTAATTGATATATTGTATAACTCATAGTGATTTTGTAATTAATAGTGACGTTTCTGTTTGAAAGTAAATAGTTTCTGTTTGATTGTAAATATAATTAGGGGCGGTGTTCGTATCACTGGACAGTATAAAACAATGTCGCTTTCCGCTGTCTGTCCCTATGTCCCTGTGTATGCTTAGATCTTTAAAACTACGCAACGGATTTTGATGCGGATTTTTTAATGGATAGAGTGATTCGAGAGGAAGGTTTATATGTATAATGACATCCATTAATTAGTAGAGAAATACTGTTATTTTTGAGGTTTATAATGTGATGTCGTAAATAATTACATTTTTTGTGGCGGGGGCGGGACGAAGTCGCGGGCAAAAGCTAGTTCATATTATAAATAATTTAAAGATGGAATTAACATGTCGCATAATGTCATGGCGCATAATGACTTGAATAGAGAGGTCTTATTAACCGACTTCAAAAAAAGGAGGAGGCTCTCTATTCGTCTGTATTTTTAATTTTTATTTTTTTAAACTTATTGTATTATGCTGAAAGACATTCTTAAAATATATCACAATTCACACACAAAAGTTAATTCGCGGATAAGTGGCGATTCATTGTCAGTGTAAGTAGATCTGTTAGAAGGCGTTATAGGCATTTCAGACGTAGCACCCGGAGTCGAGTAAAATGAAAAATGAACGTTGAAAACAAAGGCGGCTGCAACCGGAGCCCCCGCGCTCTCATTACGCGGCGCAGGCTCGTCACAGCGCTGATATCTCGTTATGGGCCTTATTAACATCCACTAACGAGCCCAGATCGGATCGTCCGGGACATTCGAGAATCGTGGTCATTATAGCGGCTTTTTTTTTATTTTTCCGCCAGCACCGAATTATAGATGTTTAATAATAATCATGCAATTACATACATATTGAGGATACATAATTTTGCGAGGTGGCAGAGAGTATATACCGTTCGCCAGGAGAATTATCGCTACAGCTATGTCCATCGTAAAGCAGTCTTTACAAATGATTTCGGTTGAAATCTGAAGGATGTAGATTTCGGGCTCTAATAGCACTAACACTAACGAACACTACGGAATACTACGGGCTAATATTACTAACAGTCCTATTATACTGACCGTCAAATATCCTTATTAACACTTATTACTAACTGAATTAATAGTTCATTAGAAGTTGATTGCAGATGTCCAAGGGAGGCAGCGGCCACTGACATAAAAAAAATTATAGCGGTAACACATTTCTGAACGACAAATAGTCAGTTCAGAAATAAAATTATTAGCGTACCTACAGCTTTTGCCACAGCCCAAAAAAAAAACAAAACATATTTATTTAAAATATTTTACGGCCCTTTCTAGCTCACGGCCTAATATCGTCGATACAGCTGTTCAAATTCAAATCATTTCTTGTACAGATATTTTTTCAAATCGGACACAATAAGGTTTTGTGACGTCTAATTACATAATATGTCCGCCTAATATTAAAATAAAATGGAACATGGATATAAAGTACAACATTTTATGGTCATCGGTAAAATAAATTCATAGCGATTGGAATATTAAATCTTTTCTCCATTATATAGTAGTACCAACGCATAAGGGTTTTCCCGCTTTATTACTTTCCTCTCTGTACTTCGTACACATTATGTAATTCCAGGTTTCACTAGTCCAATTTAAATTTTAAGTAAATTGAATTGTATTGATTTACTGCATTCGAAAATTTATTAATTCTCACTTTGTCGCTTTCATACGGGCCTTTTTAATTATCAAGGAAAGTTATAAATCTTCAGTAAAACACGTTTCTTTTACTGTAAAATTGGTTTGCGTTTGTCTATACCTCATTGGACTTCGCACGCTTGAATAACAAGAGCTTATTCGGTTTCGTTTTAAATAGTACCCAGTTAACGTATCGGCGATAATAATACTATTGTAAAAAAGAAAAATTTAATTTACAAAAAAACCATTCGTCGTATTTATATCCCGTTCACCTGTTTTCCTACTAACGAGACCCAATTGATTTTTGTTTTTCGTTATAATTGTAAATATCAGTTTTCATCGGATTTGTTAAGTTAAGCAAAAACGGACCCAATCAGAAGTTCAACGGGTGACCGTTAGAGGCAAGTTTGTTTGGTCCCTGTTGTTTTCGTTCCGTGATAATCGGTAAACCTTATTGGAAGTGGTAAGGGCGGTTTAAAACAATTGATAGACGAATTAGCCACTAAGTAATCCGTATGACAACTAACATTAAATCTCAAAAATCCTAAATATGCTCCAGGCCCCAAAATGTAAGAGAAATCTATGCCCCGCATTGAGACGCAATAGGGATTGCAGACATACTTGTTGTTGATGGAATATGCGTCTTACTGAATGTCATGCTAAGTTTCATTCGCCGTTTTACATAAGAAAACAATGTTTCGCTTCACAGAAGAATGCTCCTGGTGCAACAAGAGCATCAACAGCGAGGGCGGAGCTTTACAGCAGGCGGGCGCCACGTTCTGCTCCGAGCTGTGCTTCAGCCAGTCGCGCCGCGCCAACTTCAAACGCGCGAAGACGTGCGACTGGTGCCGCCACGTCCGGCACACTGTCGCTTACGTCGACTTTCAGGTGAGCGGAAATTTCCTAAATTGAAGCCTTTTAAAAAAATACATGTAAAAGTAAAAATGTTGAATTGATGTTAAAAATGAAAACGTTTTCACGATTCGTGGACAAAAGTTTGTTTTAAATAATCCAGCACAGGGAATACGTTCGAGAAATATCTCTTTCTGCGCCTCTCTGATAAATTCTCAGCGGTTGGAGATTCAGTTCAGAAATAAATTAATAATCCATGATTCTTTTCATTTCCAGGATGGTGCAACCCAACTGCAGTTCTGCTCGGACAAATGCCTCAACCAATATAAAATGCACATCTTTTGCCGCGAGACACAGGCGCACCTCGATCTCAACCCACACCTGGTGAACGCCTCGTCGTCCTCTAACCTCATCACTCCAGATCTCTGGCTGAAGAACTGCAAAAGCAGATCAGCATCGCCTACGTCGGAACGCTCCGGATCTCCCAATCCCGACAGCACCGTGTCCACCAAACAAACGAGCGAAAAGCCGGAGCCGCAAATCGCACAAAGTAGAAAATCGCCTCTGCCCTTGATAACTATAGCGCCCACATCGAAGCTGATGAACCTAAAGGGGCCGCTAGAAGACAGGAGTCCTATTCAAAAATCGCCCGAAACAAAGAAAGATCTCAGAAGTACTAAGATGAATTTACGAAAGCGACGAACTTCGAAATGTTCGGCGACCGTCACGTCGCAGTCCCTGAGACAGCACTCGGCCACGCCGAAAGCCCAGGACCTGCGGATGTGCAGCCCCTCCGTCGACGGCCCGTCTCCCGCGTCCGCGGCCGGCGCGCTGGGCGGCAGTGCGATTCATTCGCCGCCGCATCCCATCAGCGCACACCAAATGCCCGCTCCGCCATTCCCGAACCCAATGTTCAGCATGCCACCGCCCGGCTTCATGGACGGCGGCGAACCCAGACACCCGATGTTCCCGCCGCGACCGGGATTCCTGCCCCCGCGGCCCGGCTCGCTGCACCAGGAGCGCCCCCGTCCGTTCCCCCCGATGAATTTCCCTCAGCCGCTGGGCCAGGCCCCGCCCGTGACCGTGCTGGTGCCGTATCCGGTGTTACTGCCGATTCCGCTGCCCATACCGGTGCCGATACCTCTGTCGTCATTCCTCCAAGCGCACTGCGCGAGCAGGGTCAAGACCGAGGTGAGCACCGACGACACCGAGGGGCCCCTCGACTTTACGATGAACGGCAACAAAAATAGAAACGAAGAGACGTCGCGAGGCAGCGCCGAGCGCGAGGCGGTGGACGCTAATTTTAACGAATCCCGCACCGAAGCGAACGACAGAGTCGAGGAGACGCAGGACGACGAGGTCGCCGAGTCGTCCAATCCGGAACAGACGTTGCCGAAATTCAAAATAACGAGGCTAGGCAACAAAATGGCCAAAATCGTGGCCAAAGTGAAGGAGCCCCCGGAGTCGACCCGACCGTTGCGCAAGCGACGGCGGCTCGTCGAGGTGCCCGCCGAGGAGGAGCCGCTCATTCCTAAGACGAGGAAGATCGTACAAGTTTAAATTGTTGCGTGACGTTCTAAATTTGAATATACCATTCATTTATACATATCACAAGAGCATTATAATCCGAACAGAGTTCATTATTCTTTCGATTGCTAGTCTTAGATGTAAGTTTTATTCTATTTTTACGTTTACGATATTAATGTTCGATGGAATTAGTTAAGGTCTTAGCGCGCACTGTACATGTGATATTAGTAACATATAATTGTGAGTCGATGTGAAATAAATCGTATACTTAATAGTAATCAATATTTTCATTTCGAGCTGAAGTTCGTGCTTTAATCATTCTCAGTGACCGGCGAACGTACAATTGACAACATTTCGAAAATGAAAGCGTTAAAGCAGCTACGGCTTTTAGGTCTTACCTAGGATTTATAGACCTAAGCTAGGGCTTTTAGACCTTAGCTAGGGCTTATACGCACTAGCTTAAAGGACCGCAATTTAATGGAAAAGAAAAAGGCGCTAAAAAAAATAAATCTTGGTTCCCACAGATCATACAAATTATTTTAAAGATCCAAGTTTCTAGATACTTACTAATCATATCTAGATAATAAATACATTTATTTGTTTCTGAAACACCTAATCTCGCTACATAGACATATTCCGATAAGGATAATTAAAATAATTTAAGCTCATTCAGTTAATTTATAAATATAATATGAAACAGGGATGGCCATGTATAATAACACACCATAGACATGACATCGCAAATTTAAAATAAATGGTTTAATATTCGAAGGAAAACCAATGATATTATATGACACATTCAAAACAATACCTACCTACGTTGCTCACAGCACTCCACTGTTATATGACAGCGTGTCACTTGTGCAAACAATTTCTGTTCAAGGATGATTCAACATTGGTATTGGGCTTACGAAATATCCAACGCGACGTCGAGATGGCTCGTCCACACTGACTTATTCCAACGTGACCATGCAATTTGCGACACAAACATGCACAATAATAGTTCAGAATAATTCCATAGTCATTTCGATGTCATAGGTTTTGTTGCGACTAGACAGCTACTACATAATAGTTTTCAAAACATATGCCTGCAAAGGTTGATGATTTAAGTCTGGCGTTGCAAATACTGAAGCTCCAAACCAATATCTGTGCTGAATCAGAACATACATCCACATCAGCCGTCTACCTTGCAAAACCATGAACCTAATCAATAAACGACTACAATAGATACCGCGATTGTAGAATATTTATGGAAAAAAAAACAATTAGTGAAGAAAATGGAAAAAAAAAACTAAATATGTGTAACAAATTGCCAATCATAATTTGAATTAAGAAGGGCACGGACGGCAAGTCTGTGGGGCCGTGAATATTAAAAACAAAATCCAAATCAATTTTCTGCCAGCCAGACACTGGGCTTCATCTAACTTAACTCTGGTCGGTAATAATAAAAACAAAGCTGATTGTCTCATCTGATTTAATATTCTGTGAATAACATGGCTGAAATAATTGACAGAAAAATAAGGCATTGCTATGTATTTATTCAACATGTCTTCTCTCACATTGGGTTGGTCATGTTCAGATGACCATTCATCAATCCATATTTGTACATTTGAGATCCAATTGAAATTATACAGTATCATGCACCATAAGGGCCTTAAACGGTAACAGATTAGTAACAAATATACTCTTTGAACTTAAACATCTAGTGTGAAGGCACCCTAATAGTCTCAAATTAATAAGCGTTTAACAACTATACTTTCATAAAATACGTACTGGAATAACATTTAAGTAAAGGCAATTCTGGCATTGTAAACATTTTTCAAGGCAAAAATATCCAATAGGAATGGGAGCGGAAACCCTTGCCAATATTCATATTCACTGTCAAATAATTTATTCTATCAAATTACAACATTATTAAAATTGGATTGTGGCACACACAAACAAATGTGTTCTTAGTTCATTTCTAAATATAACTCGTATTGTAAACGCGACCTCTTTTGACTGTATTTCAGGCCAACAATAGATGAATGAACGATGCTTGAATTGTATTGCGTATTTAAAATATATTCGTCTAATTGAAGTATTTTAGGCTTTCAAACAATCACCTATCATTATACTGTTTAAATATTGTAACAGAGATAAGAGGCGGGTCAGATGAGTTTAGCATCAAATTTCTACAATAGTAATTGTACATTCTTCTAAAAACGTTCAAACTTAAAATATTAAGTATTATTGCTGTTATAATTATTACTTCTTGTTGTACAAATCCCACAAGGTGATGGCACCGTCGAGGCCACCTGCTGCCATTATATTTGCGTTCCAATAAGAGACTTTTTCAGCTGAATACACAACATCCTGGATTGCTTGCCTGTGCTCCGTCAGAACGGCTAGCGGCCTGAGGGAGAACCAGGAGAAAATCCTGATGTGTCCGTCCCAACCGCCCGAAGCGAATACTTTGCCATCCTGCCTGGATTGTACCTTGTTAATACCCGGATTTTTTATAGCGACATCCATCTTATGGGTCAAGTTCAAGTCTTTTCTCCCTACATTAAATATCTGTATCACATTTGATGCATTTCCAATTATGCCTCTCTGTTGATCCACGTGAAAGTCCACTGACATGGGGCATTCTTTTGTTTGAAGCTTGCTGATGCATTGACTAGTATTGAGATCCCATAGCAGTAGCCATCCAGCCTCGTACCCCACCAACAGACATGGTTTATCACAAGGAAACTCAACATACTTCATACACATCGGATCTCCAAGCTTGGGTGAATTTTTGTCCGGCTTCAAATTACCAATGTTTTCACCGGAAAAGTTGTAGAGGCATATTTTGGATTCCTGTTCAGGTACATAGAGTGTTTCGAGTTTTGTGTTGGCTTCGAAACGGCAGAAGCCCGGGTAATCGATATCAATAACACATTCCTCTTTATAGCCAGCACTGGTTAAATTAAAAATTTTGAACTTTCCCCCCTTTTCTTGGGTTATGAGCTGGGAGTTTGTGTGGAGAAGATGAAGGATGGGAGCTTGACCAACTTGGATTTTCTGCTGCACCCGGTTTGTCTAAAGTAGAAAAAGATAATAAGCATTTCACTTATTAATTAGGACTTAATATTAATTCAAAGAAACATATCGCTCTGGCCCGTTGATGGCTATGAGATATAACGTATTGCAATATGTGAGATAACTGATGTCTAAATTAATACTACAAAGCTAGTATTTTTGTTATTCCATGAGCCTAGTTACAAATTGATACTAATGTGTTTAATGCCTTTGTTTTGACGCAGCGATTGCGCCCGGTTACGTTTCTAGGTCACAAAATGGGGGTAGTAAACAAAGAAATACGCAGTTCAAATGGACGACGAATTACGTCAGATAATATTTTTCCAAGCAATTCTAAAGTTCCCTGTGCACAGAAATTGTAATCCTCGGAATATGTTACCTCACCTGAAGGTTGTATGCATAAACATATCCATTTTTTGAGCCGGCTAGTAACCTCTCCAGACCGCCGGGAAGAAAGCTAAACGCCAACGAGTATACGGGCGAATTGTCAACGTTTCGAATCGTATAAACGGGATCGGGAGGTAGTAATGCCATTTCTGGTCAAGCTCAAATTGAAATTATTGGTCGGAATATAAAAATAAAATAATAATAAAATTAATCAAGCCATCAGAAACTGAACCGCTACTACGCACAACACAAAACTGACAGCAAAACAAGAAAGTTCATAGATGTCGGTGCACGTAATCGGCTGCGTTCAGTTTATTTGTGATCAAATAAGCAGACTTTAAATAAGCAGATTTTGTCATATATGATCGTTTCTAAAAAAATTCATCAGAAAAAGTAAAATTTAATTATTTGCATTCAATTTTGGGTATCCTTTAATTGTCCTCATTAAAAAATATATTAATGTATACCAAAAAGTAAAAACTGATATAACACATCTCAGAGGTATATTAAATATCTGTGCAATTTTGGTATGTCAGAGCGACTGGCGACCGAGACCGTCAGACGTCTGAGACGTCCGTCAGTATGCGACAGTTCGCAGAATTTATTGTGAAGCTTCAGCTTTGTACAGTGTTTTACAAATTTACGAAGTTTTGAATGAGAAATCATCGATAGTACCTAATAATGGGTGCCATATATAAATTAGGAATACTTAATTAATCGTCGAAAACACAAATGGCTACGGAATCGCTTTTAAAAACGAGCAAGCATTCGAAGTATATATCGTATAGGAAAATTCTGTATCATAGGTTTTTCGTGGGCCTACTATTGTTTATAGTGATATCGTTAGTGTTTACTGTAGTATTTAACATTTTCGTGGGCAGCGCACCTCGGACAGAGTTCCACGAGCCCGTAAATTTAGATGCAGTCGGTTTGTTGAGTGTTATCAAGAGTGATTCGGCCCTTGCGGAACCGCGAGTACCAAGTTGCACATACTGGCACTGCTTCAACGTGTACAGGTGTGGGAAAGGAGGACACGATAAGATTACGATATACATATATCCGTTGAAGGAATATAGGAGCGAGGAGGGGGCGGCGGTGTCGCATTTTTCCCGGGAGTTTTACGAGATTCTGAAAGCGATAAAGCGAAGTAGATACTACACGGCGAACCCGAAAGCTGCGTGTCTGCTGGTGCCCAGTATCGACACCCTGAATCAACAGAGCTTCTCCAGTAAACATGTGTCTCAAGCTTTACAGTCTCTTGAACAGTAAGTTCTTTGTTATAACTATTTATATCTGCCGCATATAACACATCCGCATACTAGTTTGTTGTGTAAACAAATACATGTAAATCTAAGATTAACTCTATGGATCAAAGTTCTTCTGCTTGTAATAACTTTTTAATAGGACTCATAAACTAGAAATGTTGGACATAATGAAAGTGTATTAAAAAAATAACTTTTGTCTATTTTCAATTTGTGTAATAGCAATGGAATATATTTCATATATTAAATAAATGATTGAGAATGATATTTGAATATTAACCTTTCTGGAATACCATGAACATGTTATCATTAATTTCTCTTGACTTCTTTAATTATTTTCTTTGTTTTGATTTATCTTATATTTTTTTCTGATGTTACTTTTGCAAGTCACATATAAATAATAATTTAGTTACAAAATGTTTTTTATATGCAACGATGAACACACATGTTAAATCCATTGAAACTGAGAGTAGGAAAGTAGTAGGTTTTGAGTGATGGATTGGTTAATTAACAAATGGGATTATATTTATGATTATATAAATGTGAATACATCTGCATTCCTCACAATTGTCAGATATTTTTTCCTGAAAATATTTTTGGATTCAGATGACAAAATGAAAAAAGAATTATACATACTCATTATTCATATTACTTGGAGTTCATATAAAGGTTTAAAAGTTTTTACCTTTTTTACATTTCTCCAAGCAATGCTTCTAATAATTTTTCCCCTAAAAACTTTCTGTTAAGAATAAGTACATTAAAAAAATTAAAATGAAGCAAATTTGTTTAGCACCTCTTAAGGTTGCACTTCTCTCTCACCTAATAGAATATAATTTATATTTATTTAGATATTATGTAGTATTGTAGTTGTATAGTAATACTTTCTGCATTTATTTGATAGATAGCATGTAACATCTGATTCTCTGCATTTATGTGCACACATCATTCAGAAACGGTTATTATTTTGTCAACCATAAACAAGTAATTTATGCATTTTCTCAACAGCTGGAACAATGGTGAAAACCACCTTATTTTCAATATGGTGGCGGGTGCTTCACCCAATTACAATTCAGTCGTCGAGCTCAACACCAGCCGAGCGATCATAGCAGGCGCTGGGTTCGACACATGGACTTTCAGATACGGCTTTGACATATCACTACCACTGTACAGTCAGGTAGCCAAGAAAATTGACAGCGCACAGCCAAAGCAAAAGAATTACATGATTATATCAACACAGCTCAACATACCCGCAGATTATTTGGCTGCACTGCAGAATATAGCATCGTCTTCAAACGATTTGTTATTACTCGGTACATGTGTGACAGAGTCAAATGCTATCGACCACACCAAAAGATGTGAGTACGCGACTGGCAAAGTCTTTGAATACCCCAATGTGCTGAAGGAGGGTATGTTTTGTTTGGTCGTCCGCAGTGCTAGACTGGCTCAACCAGTTCTGATGGAAATACTCGCGTCTCAGTGTATCCCCATAATAATTGCCGACACTATTGTCATGCCGTTTAATTCACATATAGACTGGAATCGAATCGCTTTATTTTTGCCAGAGGATAATATAAAGAATTTACTGAAAATAGTCCACTCGGTGAGCAAGGAAAGGAGGGGAGAGCTGTACTGGCAGTTGAGATGGGTGTATGAAAAGTACTTTTCAAGTATAGAGAAAATTACGTTGACAACGTTGGAGATAATTAATGAAAAAGTATTCCCGTTGGCAGCTAGAATGTATGAGGATTGGAATATGCCGGAACATTTGGTAAGTTCTTTATTTTTACATACTGTACAACGAGCTAGTGTATCATAATTTTTCGTTGTTCATCTAGAACCTTGTAGAATTTTTTATTCAATGCATAAAAGAGAGTATAACCAGTAATAAGATAGGAAAGTGGGTGTGACATGCCGCGATCCATTCTGCCATGGAAATTACGGTTATTATTAAATAATCTCTCTGGACCCTTGTACGACGGTGTAGTTGTTGAGAGTAAAATTATTCCGCAAAATAATAATTGAATATCATAGTTATTATTGATAGAAAAAGTATAAAAATGCAGAGGAGTAAAGATCGATTCTTTTGCTTAAATTACGCCGAAGCTTTAGATTACTTACGGTTCGCGCGCGACTCCGCGACGGAAAATCTTGTCTACCAATTGAGGTTTGCTTTCATCGATAATATTGACTTAGGCCACGCTGGCAATCAGAAAGCCACAGTTTATTCAGCAAAATGGCACTTTTTTGCTACAAAAACATTTGAACACAATATGCATGTACTTAATAAAAAAAATGTTTTATTTATTAGCTTATTAGCAATTTTTTTTATACAGCAATATAGATAATAAAAAATCACATCCAGGAGTTTCCCGCCATTTTTGCTGTGCGAGGTGGGTACTATTCCAAACTAATTCTTCTTTCTGTCTATCTTTGTCATACGGCGAGTCAAAATATTCTAATTTTAAATGAAACTATTTCTTTCTTTCTACGTTGTACCAAACCTGATAATTGTAACCGCTTGTTAATAATCAATAATAATTATTGTAATAAATAAAAATTTAAACGTATTGTCTTTATTTTTTTGAAATATCTGGATAATTTCTTATTTGCCATAAATTTTATGATATGACTTTTTTTCTTCAATTAAACGAAGTTTCCGGTTCATTTCTTGTTCGCGTTAAACGTTTGTGTGTCAATATCACGTTGGTTGCAGTGTTTCGCGTGTGAGCGCGTTATGCGTACGTAAATACATGAAATGTTCATCCGTCACGGAATATCCTAGTGCGGGGAGTTTTTTTCGCGAAATTATTCGCATAAAAACTAATGTCACCGTCGCCGTAAACCCTGGTGAAAGCGTATGTGTGTACACTGTATCAGGGAATGTGATTTAAAATGTAATCAATTGTTATTCTACGAGGTGAATATTACCGAAGTGCTTTTTTTTTGCTAGACTAGGTATTCAGGACTCGCGCGGTGTACATCGGCTTTGGGGTAATGTAACATAAACTAAAAATAATAATAATATTGTTACATAAAAAAACATTCCGGGCCGCTCCAACTTTTAATGTCGGAATCACGTAAACGTTAAATGTAATTTCATTACCGCCCGCCGATGTAATATACTACTTCGCGCTTATTATTACTTAACCGAGCGATACTTTTCGATTTGTTCACCCCATTTCGCTGAGAAAGTGTATAAGTCGTTATAAACGTGGTCTCAAGATGGGTGGAAGCGCTGTGCAGGTGTGGGCATGATGCAACTCACCGCTGGGCACCGATTTCCCCTGTAATTGCACGAGGCCCGGGAGTATGTACGGTTTATAAAGATGCTGCATTCCAATTTTGAAATAATTCAATTCAACCGTTGCGGGCTTAATAAAAGAAATACAAATGCATATCGAATGCGGCAATTCCTTACCTCGATACGTGTGTAACAAATGATATTAAATCGTTTAAATATAGCGATGAAGCCGTACCAGGTTGAAGTATAAAAGTGCTCGGCGGTATCGCGCGATGTCCCTCCGTGGTCGAGTCCCTGCTAGGGTTGCCACCGCCCCGGGAACGAGGTTAATGCTGTACACGGATCTGCTCTGAAAGTCATAGTCCATTAAGCCAGGCGTGTAGTTTTCTCCCGACGTTCAATTACGTTAAGAATATCTATTAGATGAATCTCTATTAGTACTGACATTATCACTGTTAACGGTTTCCGGTATCGATAAATACGCTGAGGCATCAATGCAAAGTGATTCAGGTTTGAGTGTTAGTGCTGTAATGCTTCGTTATTAACATCCGTACTAGTCCATACGTCCATACTGATATTATAAATGAGTGTTTGTTTGTTTGTTTGTCCTTCTTTCACGTCAGAACGGAGCAACGGATCGATGTGATTTTTGATATGGAGATA
>DWMP01000019.1:0-14732 GCA_018245295.1 Agara epimachia | reverse complement strand
AAAACAACTCCCAGCACTTCCATTCGAAATTAGAATTGAAATCAAGGTACATTTTTCCTGCCTAATCTGTGTGTCGAGTCATTTCACAGCGATCTGTAAACCATGGCTACACTAAAACGTCACTTGTCACCATTAATGACACGGACTAATTAATTATCAAATTGAGACGATCAATCTCTGGGGACACGGTATACGTATATTGGCAATGAAATAGGTAATAATGGCGTTTGCCTGTCGCTCAATACAAATCAGTAGAATTGAATACCAAAAATTAATTAAAAGACAATTGGTGATACATGAAAAAGAAGCGGATGACAATGAAGAAATTTGATATAAAAATGTCGTATCCAACGATAATAGTAATAATATTTACAGAATTAAAATGAAATTGTTTTAGATCTAAAATGTATACAAAGATTCGATATAGTTGAATTAATTATTCAAAAATTAAGGTAACCTCAAACTCCTGAAAAGCAAATTTCCATTTCAAACATTGAGACATGGTTAATACGCTTTTATAAAAAACTCAACATATATAAACACCATAAGAATATACATGTAGATAAAGCTATGTATAACAAATGAAGTCTATTAAGAATAATAACAACTGGTTATTATAATCGAAACCCGTAATTGTTATTTCCTTGTATACACTACACTGCTGTGTGAATTAACAGCTTTACTGCATAACACTTTTGGGGTAATCCAAAACTTTATAAACATTAAAAATAATCAAATTTCGTTCAATGGTTTCCGTGTCGTGTGAGGACAAGAAACGGACCGATAAAATTTTTAAAATACATCGCTACGGGCTGCCGTCGACCTTGAATAGCCTGTGAAAAACTCATTGTTGTTTTTCATTTATGTTCTCAATGTATAAAATTCGACCTCGCTACAGTTTTTCTATACGTTACGATCGCTGTTAAAATATCAGAAACAATTAAATGTTATACACAAAGCACATTTCGCAGTAAACTTTAATAAGGAAGTCATTTGTATATCTGCAAACATTAAAGTGGAACGCGTCGCTGTTGTTCGCCTCCGAACTACTCGTAATCCGGGCGAATGAATAATTCACAGATTCGAATACGAAAAGTTTCGCGCCATCGGGTGTCAATTAAACAAAGTATTTGCACCGCGCCCCCCAAATGAATAGGTTGTAAAATTGAATCCGGAAAATTAACCGTGAATAGGCAAGTGCCCCGGGCAAAAACTTACAGCCGCGCACCCGGGAACCTACCGGTGCGAAAATGTGAAATTACACGCGGTCTCCGAATCGGCCGACTCGTTTTCGGCTATGTGAATTATTTACGCGGCGGCAAATGCGGGTGCGAGTTCCACATCGTACACTAATAACTTTTGTTTGGGCGCTGAGAATAAACAATGGAAATCGAAAATACTTCAGTGTTTACAACTTTGATGATCACGAGAAAATAGGGGGCAAGTTTCTTAACTGAAAATATAAACATTTCTTACGCACTTACGGTTGTTGTGAGAAACTTCAAATTTTTATCAATGAATTGTAACAAAATAAATCTAATAAAAATATACCCATTAGCCTATTCATCTCGAAGAATATCTCGACACAAAATAAATGGGTCGTTACTTAAAATTCCACCGCGAATATTTCGTTAAAGATGAATATTAAAAAGACATTTGACATTTCTATTGACAGAGCTCTTGCTTGAAATTGGATCTGCCGTGAATACATTTATGTAGATTTCGCAATAATTGGGCCAATAGTAATAAATGCTTGTTAGTATTAGTATCTATCAATAAGTCATACAATACCTACGTATAATTTTACATTGTAACTAAAAATAACAGCTGTATCCAATGATGTTTATATGTCGTAATAGCAACGAAGGTCGGTGGTGCGAAGATATTTTCTCGAGTGCTTGGCAATATTTTCTCCCCAGCTGGTCGCGTACCAAACTCTGGGTTCGGCGGAGAGCGGCCGGCGAGAGGAGGGGGCTCATTAAAGGATGCGCGGTTCGTCTCATTGGGGTCGGACAAAAACGGTTGCGCTGTCCGTTACGGTTTGGGCCGCAATTAAACAAGAGAGCGAGCGGTCGTTCATTGGAAAAGCGCCGAACAAGTGAACAGCAGTACAGCTATCTAATTACTTTGTGCCTCCGCGGTGCCACTTGTTTCCACGGTGTGACCTCGCTGCGTAAAGTTGCTATCGGTTTTTGTAAACACCGCCGCCTCCCGTCAACTCTATCTGATCGAATGTTTGACTCGGAAACCGTGTAGTTTAATTAGGGCTAGTCGATGAGTCACAATCCCGAACCACAAGATTGAGGCTTCCATACTATTAAACACTTGTATGTAACGTATACATTGTACACATATCGCTCGTTTTGTTGTGCACTGTACAATAACTACAATATTACGAAATAACTAACAATAAACGGCTCCATATACTAACGCGTCAATGTCCAAAAATGCAATATGAAAAGTACATTTATTTTGCCTTGGGTTGTTACTTC
The DNA here is from genome assembly GCA_018245295.1 of Agara epimachia. NCBI lineage: Eukaryota > Metazoa > Arthropoda > Insecta > Lepidoptera > Hesperiidae > Agara > Agara epimachia. Next base: position 12,240 of record DWMP01000019.1, on the reverse strand, counting down.
CTGTTGTCGGGCTAAAATGAAACATTCCCCCGAATTATGAGCCGCACAATAGTGAGAAAGCGATCAAAAGTCTTTCCGCGTCAGACGGACAAAAGTAAACAAAAACTTTATGTCTGTACGGCGGACGTGTAATATATTTTCATTCTGTGAAATTGCTATAACTTTATTATGACGCACGTTTAAAAAGTATTCGTTAGCCTCGGCATTGTAAAAAAAAGAATGGAACATAACCTGAACGTGATTTTCTGTCGACGTAGGTTAGGTAGTCGCAGATAACGGTACTCGGTTCGAAATTACTTCATTTCTTTTCGGTCATTAAGCGGCAGAGTGGTCGGGGTTTAATACAATCGGAATCGAATTAAGTTCATTCAGTTGCGGGAAGGCAGTCGGGTTAAGTTGATTCAGCAGCGCGGCGGACACGTGCGCCCGCCCGGCCCCGCTCGCAATAAGAATAAGAAATGAACCGATAAATTCTGCACAGGGTTGTCTCGTAATCGTTGCGAATTTATAACAACATATTGTCCGATAAGCTTTTTACATACACAATGTATTACGCAATGTTTATGAATAGCAATTTTTATTATCAATAAACGAGATGGGTTCCGACGGGCATTTAATCAAGTTGTATTATTAAGTTGCGCTATGTGTATGAAATACCGCACATATGTTTCAAAGGTGATATGATTTTCGTTGTAATATAACTTTTATAACACTTGAAAAGCTTGTTAATTTAAATGCGAACTCATAAATTTCAATTACTCAAAATGTCAAAAATTTGTAACGCTGACAAGTACTGACTTTGCACATACGTGTTAGAATTAAGCTCCCCCGAGATCACACGTAATACGGAGAGCGTTCATTAAGCGATGCTAGGCGACAATCATCCGAATACCTACGCCCCTTGCTCTGAAGCGACAAATGAACCCGAAGCGCCGACGATTATTTCGCTCAATGTGCCCGTGCACTTCCACATTACTTATTTCGCACTAACGACGACGATCTTGCATAAATAATTTATTCTATAAAAAGTAATACCATATCAAAATGACATGAGGTGTACGAATTATGGTGATATTTTCGATTAACCTCGACGATCGTATAGCAATGCGGTCGGTGCTGCGTGACATGGAAGTGTAGGTTGGGCTATGGCGGGGTTACGAACTAACTATATCCCTATGATATGGATGGTCGAATTAATTGAAATATATAGCGTCACGCCGGTGCGCGGTCGTGCGGTGGCGGATTGGGGGATTAAAGTTTCAGTGGGTAGTTCGGCGCGGGAGCAGGTGCGGCGGGCGGGGAGGCCCGCGCTGCACCCGCTGCAGTGCGACGCGATGCGAACGTGGAGTGAAAACGTTGAAAAATTGCGGTGAACGTCTCGGAGACGCCCCCAGCATCGGCACGGAGCTGATACACATACAAATCAGCCGCGGTCGCCTGCACCGAGCCGCACCGTGTAATCAACTGACGTGATAGACTTTTCAACGATTGCCTTGAAATCTTTCATTCGACAAAATATTTCGAAGCGAGCAATTTCGTACTCAAATTATGTATAATGCAGTGAACGTTATCTTAGCGACTGAAGGGGTATCATTACCTCAATGCAACCTTATTTGTTTCAATATTGTTACAACGGTAAAAAAAAACTTTTACAAGTAAGACATTAATTACCCTGAAGAACGCTAGAGTGGCAAATATTGGCACACGGGTGTCATAAATTAGTCATAGCATTCTCTATTCATGTATATGTAAAAGTAGGAATAAACCAAAACTATTTCAGCTTTGACGCACGGGTGTTTAAATAAAGTACCTATGCGTTATTACAGTTGTATTGCTTTAGGCTTAAAAGAAAACTGAACAAGTTCAACCCTGGGAAGTTGCAGTGACATGCACCGTTTAATTACGGAAGCGCTGGAGCTTGGCTAATGGTCTACATACTACTTATGTACCAACTATCAGATATATACATTAGCTTTACAGATAGTACGTCCTTCATATTGATTTATTAACGTTCCTTGTTTACCTATCTACTTCAGCGCCAATTTGAAACGGAAATTACTTGCATAGTAATGAGCAATTTGGTAGTGGATACATCTAAGTAGTTTCTAATTGACTATAAGTACTTTAAGTAAACATACTAAGTTCCTTATTATATTTTTTAAAAACATTCGTACGTTCACTAATCTCATAGAGCCCGGACACAAAAAGATCGCCGAAGAAAATATTACTGGACAGCTAAGCTAACTTTTCTCATGACTCGGCGGGTTCTCGACGTTGCACGGTATCGGTCGTATCTTTTTGAAATATCAAAATAAGATTATTTCGTTTTGTGTTTGTTTCTCTCTCGTCTATTAAAGATAATAACTACAATATTTGCCGAGAAACTGGCAACTATGGGCTGACGTGTACCGTGCACGAATGAAAATGATTTCTTGATAGTACCTAATAATAAAATAATTGAACTAATTCAGTTTGGGTATCGTAAGTTTATTGAAGGTCCATGAGCGTCGAGGGCCTCGGGGCGACCTTCATAAACAAAGTTTATGACAAACAATAACATTTATTACATAGTTGAGTATTAATGCAGTCGGTTTACAGCTGGGCGGGCGCCGCCCTGGCGCACTCCCCTATTGTTTGGACTTCAGCGTAGTATTTTTTTTGTATACATTTTCTCTTCGTCTGTTGTCTTGTTCTAAAACGACAATAATAGGTACAGAATTATTATAATTGCGTAAAAGAACAATCCGTTTTATTCGTTAAATAAAATATGCAATTTGTCCCCACGAAAGAGATTACAAAATTGTAAAGAAATCAAACAAGTTCGCATTATGTGATGACATGCGTTCATCAGTACGAGGCACAATAACGCCGGGTCTAACGTTGTATAAAAACACAATGCGTTCCCCGGCCCGAGGTCGGACAGCGACGGGCGTCTGCTTCGTCCCTGTTCTAAAGTGGAATAAAATTTTATATCCGACATTATACGTGACAAACGATGCGGACGATACGACAATTTTCCTTTAAGGAATACTTAAAGCTTAGTAGCTGCCTTTTCACGTTCCGATTTATGCAATAATGTTAAAACGTCATGCCGACTTTGTCACGATCACCCAAATATGGCTAAGGTTTTTAATCTCTTTAGTTAACGCATTTAAAATTTAGACTGTAAATTTTAGAGTATGCAAAAATTATTACAGTCAGAGTATTACAGTCACAATGACACAGTAGAGTATTACAGTCACAATGACAAGAAAAATTGCTAACTTCGAGTCATAATACTATGATTATGTTAGCGGAATGTGTCATTTATGCGATGAGTGCGAGCCGAAGGGATTAGTTAAACCCACTGGAGGACATGTGACAAAGGATAGATTAAATAGGTTCTGTTTTTACCGGTCAACAAAGTTCGGCCCCTAGTTGTGTCAATGAACAAAAAACCTTTAACTTATATGTATTTTATTTAATAGAACTAACAGTAATAATAAAAATAAACAGTCTCATACAATTTTATTGATCAATAAAAACTTCATAATGACAAAAGACAAAAATAGGCAACAGGGCTTTAAAACAGGCAATGTTCAAAGTTCGAATTATATATTCGGGTTAATAAACACTAACCGATTTAGGCGTAGTATATAAATATTCAAGATTTATTTGGGGCTGGAGTCTCGAGCATGGGTCCGTAGCGCGCTAAGTGGTCCGCAATCGTTAGCGACGATCGCCCTTGAGGGTGCAGTTACGGCGCCGTTTGCGTATCTTGTTAACCCATCCAAAAATGTTGGCTACATCAAATTTCAAACGATGAATTTTACCAATTAATTCATGCACACAGATGTACAAATACATATATGAAAATCTAAATATATATACGAGTTCATGACCACTTTTTATTTTTTATTTATAAACATACATCACCTATCGTCTCTAAACACTTCCACCTACACGTATTTATTTGTAAAGCTTCTTAAGAACACATGTAAATTAAAGAAATTTTGCGCATATTTTTATTATGAAAGTCGACCCGGGGAATTTATTTCAAAGAGTTATTTAAGTATCGGTTGAAATAATATCAGTCGCACATTGATATTTACATTCCGTCAGAAATTTCTCGTTTGGTCCTTACACTTTTGTCGTGAATAACATTTTAGTGAAGCGACGCGACGTGTGGGTGTTCGCTATGGCGTGGCTCGTCGATGCTCATTTGCGTATCTAAGTGGGCCCGCGGAGGCCATTAGCGATCGAAGGCGTCATTACTCGTGGTGCGCGATAAGGAGCCACCCTCCCGTCCTAACGATGCCCCGAGTGGACAGCTACGAGTACGTGCTCTCCACAATCACGGAAATCATACCGAACGTATGACGGTCGGTCGACTAGTCGTCTAGATAAGTTTTTAATGAAACGCTAACTGAAAAAAGGGCAAAAATGTAATGTAACGTTAGTGACGAATTTATACGTATAAAGATAAGAATATTGCATTAGTTTACTATCAACAGTCAAGATAACCCGTAGTCGACAAGCAGCGATGACAGTTTTGAAATAGGAGAGACCAAATATGTTTGTGATGACCGTAGCTGGCGAAAATATTTAGTCTCCAATTATGCCTATGGGAAAATAGGCTCGACAATATGAATGTATGTCTAATATGTACAACTACATGAGACCACGCTTCACACGCAAATGAACATAGACACAGAGTACCATTTTAGTTTGAGCAAGTTTTCACATTTGTGCAATATAATTAGGCGAATGTACGTAGAGCCGTATTAATCGTAGCATATGATTTCATGGATGGTCGGAGAGCGCCATTGCGGAGTTTCGTCGTAGATTTTAACGAGATTGCCGGCAGTCGCCGTTGCCGTAGCATCGAACTCTTGGCGAAAATCCTCCAAAACAACTTTACAAGTTATAAAACGAGATCTCTAACATTTGATATTAAGCCCAGGTACGTTTATTTCTTTTCCTAGTTCAACTTTTATAATTTAGCTATTCCACTGCGGCAGTTCAGCTATAATGGATACATAATGTATATGAACGTAAAGAAACAGTGAATGTTGTAATTTGTGGGTATCCAATTTCAAAAACATGTAACTTAATTCCTTTACTGCAAAGCATGTAGGACAGTTTACGCGATGTTCATGCATTTGAATTTCGTTCAATTAAACGTCGAGCCTGTACACGTGACTTGAATATAGCACATGACATATCATGCACTCGCCCGAAGCTGTTTTTCAGGCGAAATCAGCCAACCGCGTAATAAACGTTATACAGGATTACGTACCGATTTTGACCCGCGGCGATCCCCGCCATTGTTTTAAGGTTGCAAGAGAATGCATTCTATGTATTTGAATACGCAAATTCCTTCATTAAAACAACCCGCTTTGTTTTATGATTGTAAAATGTGCAAATGTTGTTAGGACCCGGTATTTATTTAATTGTCGGTCCTTGTTACGTAGATATATTGAAACGCAATGGCATTGCGGCGAACTAAAGAAGATTGATCGGCATTATTTGTGTATTCAGATGGAACGCTATAACGCCCCACGGCCAGGGTCACCCATGATGCTTTGGATACTCGGGCATGTGTTATTCTGGGGCGGCATACACTGTAGCCGAAGCCCGTTCATTACAATACGGGCGGGCGAACGCCGGCGCCGGCGAGTCGGCCAACTTCTGCGATGCTAGACAACGCGACCGATTAAAATTTCATCTCTCTTTGTTCGGAAACAGAGATAACGGATCGATGTGCGCCGCTAATGCTCCGGCACGGTCGCCGCCGATCTAAATTGAATTCATCGATTCGCTATATGCATAAGCCGATGAATGCTTGTGGCGGAACGAACGCTTTATCTCACTTCAAATAATAAGGAAATAGCGCGGAAACACTATTGAAATTGAAATACAATTTGCAAATGAAACTGAAAATCTCGCCAACAACATTGACGATCAATTTTTGCTTCTTCGTTGAAATTTATAATGGGAGATTCTAGCATTTTGACAACTGAAATTAACAAAACATAAACTTGAATATATTTAACTGCATATTCATTGATTTTACAGGTTAAATATATTTGATACTAATTAATCGGAAGTCTGTGCGTTGAACGAAATTAGGCCTAGTTTGTGATTTAACGCTGAAACCGTGCCCGCTCAGTCGAAACAAATCTACTTACACAGACCGTGCAAAATATATTGGGAACGGACACGAGCTGTATTTCAACTGCACTAACTCAGTTTAATCCAACTACTGGCGTCTTTAGAAAGTACCGCGCCAGAAAGCTAACAACATGAATATTTTAAATTAAACATGCTTAACTACTTAAAAGTTTGCACTTGTAGTCCTGTTTAAAAATGTAAAGGCCAATACCAATATTCACACTTGATTACATTTTATTGTGTTTATTCAAAGTGATGGCATCACAGCCATTTAATTGTTATTCTCTCAACTACTACTACAATTGAAAGAGAAACTGTTGATAGAGAATGAATGAATCGGCTAAAGTATTGCGGCGTTCAGAGTTCACGGAGTTTAGACCCCACCAATTAAAAGGCTGCAATCGGAAGCGATTCTCTAGCGGATATTGAGAGTAAAAAATATAGCGAAAATGTTCAATTGATTCATAAAACTTTTCTCAGTGCAGCTGCTGGTACTCAATGTGCACTTACGAATAAAACTTTATGGCACTTTTATCGTGCAGCCTACCGGCAAAACAGTGTCGGAACGTCGTGCAAAAGCATCTTTGAAAGAATAACTCACGTATCTAAAATAAAAAGACGACAAAGAAGGCCATTTGTTTTGGTATTACGCTATCGGGTAGCGGTACGGCAGCGACGCTTCCGCGGAGGCGTTTTCGCCGTTCATGTCCGTTCGATTTTTCAGTGGGCGCCTTCGAGGCGAGCATTTGTACAAGTGAAAAATAGTAAGCCTCTTGCACTGGCTTAGTATTCCCGTCGTCTCTTCTCACTTCGAAGCCGGACGCGTGCTTTTGTATTGCTATTGTCTTTGTAACGCCAGAACTTTCACGCCTATATCGCTCCAACTTGCCCTACGATGTACGATGATGTGGTTAATTTGAAGGAATAAATCAGGCTCGCTTTATATTCCCGTCACAGCCGACAGAGGAGCCTTGGAAGCTATTACAGTAGCTGTAATGAGATTTAGTGCGCTCATATAAAGTTATTTATGTGCAGAACGCGACTCCTGGAGCGTAGGCAGCGCATCCCACGAAGTGATACAACAATGAAGTATCCCCAAATTTTATTGTTAACAGTTTTCAATTTGCCCGAACGCATTGGGACGAATGGCTAAACTATAGCTGACACGCGAGCTATGTTTGAACAATGGCGTTGGCACCCTATTATTTATTATTATTTTTATTCGAGGAGGTGGATGATCGATTGCGTGGAGGGCTCGCAGAATCGGACTCCTTTGTTCGGCGCGAGATTAATCACACGCGTCTACGTATGACGGGCGCTGAGTGGAGATATTCATTAGCAGGAACCGATCGGTAAACTTGCCCCACTACACTTTTGCCAATTTGATAGATAAGTTAACGATGAAAGAACACGACAAGAATTATTTGTTATCCTCGGATTTTTACATTTTCGTTGTGTACAAAACAATCCTAGTGCAAAATTAGAACGTGTTGTAACGTAAATATTTTCATGTACAATCGAACGGCACGAGTAAGAGTTCAACGGCACCTTTTCAAATTCACCAAATCCCATAACATAAAAGGTTCTCAAAAGTCGGTCCACGTACGTAGTACAATTTATTCGGGACCACTTAAAGAATAAAATAAATTTCGTAGCAGTTTTACCGTTTCACGTGGGCGGTGGAAAAGCGGAGTCAGGATTTGGATATAAGTACTTGGTGGCGCCGCATGCTGCCAAGCTGACTACGCGTTTAACAGATTCCGTGCGGGCCTATCCACAGACGACATAGCGATTTGTCGTAATATAAGCACGACGCATTTCGTGTAACAAATGTTGTTATACGCCACGGTAAACGTGTTATGAAATATTGATAGTGTTTATGAAACGGAGTCAGGCGTGGGTCGCTGCTACATCGAATTACGGAAGGTGTCAACAGTTGATGACAGATTAAGTCCTTTCGTAATGGCGTCGGCGATGATGCGAGTGGCGGTGACGGTGGCGGCGGCGGCGGCGCGTCGTCTGGTACTGGTAACGTGATAGCGCAAACAAACGCTCGGACACCGCGCCTCGCGATGTCAATTAAGCTAATTAAACACACAGAGGGGGAGACTGGACGCAGCACTCCCACTTCCCACTTTCACCCTTTCATGTCCCTTAACTGACACATCGTTTTAACAACAAAAGCCATTTCTCGTAGGAACGGAAAACAATGGTCAAACTACGGCACCGGCCCGGATTCGCGTACACCGACGTAAGCTCGCATAAGCACCCTTTATAAACAAAATGCAGCGGTTTTTATGAGTAAAAGCTGTCGCTCCAGATAAGCCGGGAGTCGAGGCATCATGTACGTCAATATTAACTCTACTTCTTCGAGTGGTAAACTTTACAAGGCAAACGGCGACAAAATATGCAAACACAATGAGAAATTCTCAGCTTTAGTGGTAAGTAATTACCCGCCGATGAAATTATGGAAATGAGCGGTGAAAAGACAAATAATAGAATGAGTGCTAACAAGAGATAAGACACGGCTTAATTAATAAAGTTTGCGCGCTCGTCTTTGGGCGACGTGCGGAGGAGAGTGGAGCGATTCTGGATTCGAATCGGATAATCGCATTCGACTAATTGAGCGTTAGATTGACGCTATCGGCCGCCGAGAGAGCCAGCGGCCGCAGCGAGCTCACCACTGTCTAATACACTCGCTAATACCACTGTATCATAGGGTATACCAACAGAGACGCGACGAAGTGGGGGTTACAATAAATGGAGGTGTAAATATATGAAAGTTACTGGGAACGATGAATGCAATCGCTGATTAATGCGAGCCGTGGAAAAATAATACAAAGGGTTGTAAGCGTGCGTCAAATTTGGAAAAGTTTTAACGAGAGGGGAGACCGACCGAAGAAGGGAGGGACTGTGTCACGCAAGCTTGTATCAATATATGTACATTTACTGTCAACGGTCGAATGATAGTGCGGTTACTATTATTAGAGTGTAATACGAAAAATTACCGTTACAACGCTTTCGATACATTGTATGATCAGAATGAAATTACAAGTTAAGTATCTCATTACGTTAGGAAAAATTGTAGTCACATGTGAGTTAGTTTGCGAAAATTTCCTACAAACGATATTAATAGTTTGCCGTATTTAGTGTTTAATTACTAAATACCGTGACGTAGCGACGAAAACTTAACTCAATAACTCCGATCCGTCCGTTCAAAGTTCATTTGAACTGTTGACCGTTCATTACTTACTAAGGATCGGGTCAAGGGGACTGGTGAGTCGGTTAATGTTCAACATGCCCTATGTTTGGGTTCCAACGACGTTGCATTAGTACGGTATACGAGCAAGGTGGCTGCAGTTAGTCGTTTGCACAAGTGTGGCGAGTGGACTTCGGACAATTGGTAGAGGCTGACCAGAACACAACACATTACTTGACTCGTGACTATAACATAACACCGTACGGCACCGACAGAAACGGAGCGTTAGCTTTATAATAAAAACGTTGGAACATCCTGTATAACAGAAAAAGATAGTATGAGAACTCAAGATCATATTGTAGTGTTTTGTCTTTTTTGTACAGCGTATTAAATGATCATCAAAATGTGACATCAGAGAAGTGGACTTTGGAGAGCCGCTTCGCTACGATGAATGTGAAAGGAAAATCAGGTCAAGGTACGCTAATAGACGAGCCTGTATTCCAACGACTTTGATGAAGGTAGAAAAGACGAAAGAGATTTGTCCGCATCAGAAATCCTTAGCCTCTACCGGCCCATATGGAAAATAGACGCTGTATAAAATATATGTATGTGTGTATAGATATAACATAGTTATTGATACATGTAACCCTATAGTATCTAATTCGCAGCTGAAAGCGTCTCGCGTGCGCCGACGTTATGCTTGCATAACTAAGTTGTTGCTAGAGTTTGTTTGCTGCAGCTCGCTACAGTCCGCTGCCGCGGGATCCCGTGCGATAAACACGTGACATGATGCACGCGTATCATAATAATATAAGTGAACTTTCGTGCAACATTTTAAAGCGAAATATTCCATAGCGACCCTCCTTTATCTTAGGTTATTTAAAGTCTAAAATCTTTATCTTAGCTATATCTTTCAGTGGCATATAGAAAGAAAACGATATCAATATGTTATTGTAATCATATATTACAATTCGGAAAAAAAAATTCTACAGCCATTTATGCAGATCACATAGCGTGATGTAGCGATTGCATACCACGTAATTATAACCAATTCCTAAACAGACCAAAAGCCCTTCGTATAAAATACGATGAAAGGTATTTTTTTTCTAGTTATAAAATCGAAATACACGTACGGTGCGAAAGCTACTGCTCATATACTGTTTACATAGAATTATTCGTATTACCTCGTAGTACAACCTCGCTTATTCGTAGATTATTTCTACATGCTCAATAAAAACACGTCGTGTATCTAGTACACGCAAGACGTAGAATATTTTTATCCATTACAACGATTTATTATTCTTTTAGTCGTTGCGAAGTACGTTCTGATAACCTAAATATTTGATCCTATGCAACAGCTATGCGTTTGCATTCTAAAAGCGTTTAATGCTCATAATCACAAAATGTGTGTGCTCATGCGAAAAGTAGAATAATTCTGCAAAAGTAAATTTGCTTAGTTCATATTTATGATTCATTGTAAATAAGTATCTAATATGCACAAAATTGTGACATTGTTTACAACACTTAAAAGTTACTTTCAATTAAAGAGTTCGGCAAACAATTTAAAGAGTTACGAGAACCCTATTTGAAGGAAAAAAACAATCTCATATTTTTCCTTTGCTTTCCAAAATGCGGTACAAGATGTAAGGTCCTAGAAAATTCATTTCCTGGGGGAAAGTAAATTTATCTAACTTTATCTTAGTTCCCGAGAAACCTATAACGTTTTTTTTGCGCAGTATACCGACATCCTATTCAAATAATTCTGGGGGCATTGCTATTAATGAAGTCGATTTTCTCACGAAAGTACAGTAAAACATGACGTCCTTATTAAAGGGGGACTTTTCGCTGGGGGGCGACAGAGTGACTAAGTACATTATAAAAAGTATATTTACACTCGACCTCACGCGGCGGCTGGGAAAAGTTTCGTTTCGGGCGTTTTATGGGCGGAAAAATTGAGAAAAGTTGGAGCGTAACGGCCGGTGGCGACGTCGGACGGAGGATCGGGCGACGGCGGGTTTAATATAATATGTAAATCGAACGGCAGCACCGCGACCTCACACTGTTCATCGGCGAACTCATATCGTCGGCTGGACGTGGCCGTATTACATGGGGAGTCGTAAATTATTGCGCAAAAGGCGAGGCGGCAAGTTTTACGCTGGGCGGTGGACGTGGCTGCACGGGCGGAGGATGAGCGAGCAAGGGTTACGGGCCTATGAATGCAAATGAGTGTTGCCGCGCGCCCCGAGCTCGGTTTATCGACGGACATTTACATAAAACCCTAGAAACCAACGGGCGAACTCAGTCAACGTCTTTCCTTATCTTCATATATCAATTATTTATCGACGTACAAATTAGAAAACATTCCATGCCTATTGTATAGCAATATTTGCACTAACACAATTAAAGCAAACAGTTATACGAAATGTACTTAGAAAGGCAGACATCGACTAAGTTCTATAAACAAAGAAACAGCGAGCAGAAACGCACACTACGTTTCAACGTGCGCCCGTAATTAAGAGTAGGGCATTTATTTATTTATATTTGATATTTGCTTAACGCAATGAGGTATTAACGGCCGTACCCAATAATCAACGTCAATCCGTTTGCCCTTAGACGAAATAGACAGATACATCCGATTTTATTATTAACCATGCCAACGATGTAATCTGCTAACATAAACCATTTCTCCAGAGTACTTTTAGACTCACAAAACAGCCATTATCATCTGTTTGCATTTGAAAGTTTATCTATTTCAATAATTAACGTTCAGAAATGGATATACGCGAGAGTATACTTACTAGTTTAAAACAGAAATCAGATCAATATTTCAACTCTTACTTTCTTTATACTCAGGCGCTGAAAAGGTATGAAAATATTGTTTCGTAATG
>DWMP01000018.1:0-14762 GCA_018245295.1 Agara epimachia | reverse complement strand
ATATTTCTACTGCGAAGGTTTTTTTTTTATTTACTGTTTTGTTTTAGGTATTTGTTGTTTATAGTCATTGAATTATATTTGTTACATTTGTTTTAAGCATTTGAGATTATTATTTAACTCGTAGGTACAATATGTGCGAAATCAATGGCCTTTCTTTTCAAATTATTACCATGCTACAAATCAAAATAATGTACATAAATACTATTTAAAAATATAAAAAAAAGCGGATATTTATATTATATTATAAGTTATAATAGTTTTTATGTCTTCAATAGCTGCTTTTATATCTTTATTTTTGACGAGTGGGAAATCTTGCAAACAGTGCGATTTCACCGCCCCCCCCCCCACCCTCCCCCTCTCATGGCCATCTAGCGTATGTTAGGAGAGGCACTAGGATCTCCTAGGAACGCTACCACGCCCTCCTTTGCGCACTTGCCCAGCGGGCTCGTTCCGGGATCTGACATTTGGATGGTTGCCTAATGAACCATGGGTGGCAGGCATCAGCTGATTGATAACCTCGGATTACTGAGTACGCGAACTTTCCGAAATTGAAAATAAAAATATATTCAGAAATTGAAATAAAAACATAGGGTAATAAGGTGAGGTTATTATATTTATACTGAATAGGATTTTTAATATTTATCAAAGTATTATTTTATGATTATTATTAAGTACTCCTATTACTGGCCCTTTGCGTGCCATTTATTATTAGACGAAAATTACCCGTAATACACTTTTATTGTTGTTTAATTGTATTATGATTACGTTACCCGCTCTTTATGTAATTACAGCATTTAATTAAAGTAATTAATTTGTTTTCCTTTATACTCGCGCCGTTCTTAAGTGTTCGAATTTCAAATTTGTTTATCAAGCTATCCGTACTTTTGTTACCGGAAGAAATGTCTACAAAACGTGTCATGCGATTGAGTCAACTACGACACTAATTAACTGGAACTTGTAAGCAAAAATGAATCTTGTGCTCCGCTAATTACGTACTGTTTCACATTATATTAAAATAACTTTCTATTACCTGAGATAAATGAGTTTATTTCTGTAAATCATCAAATGAATAACGTAATAAATAGGTATGACACATTTTCGCTGTTAATCCACGAATGTAACTCGACAAAAACTGGTTGAATAGCACGTGAGTCACCCTTTAAATGAATAACCCGATCGATACAGGGAAATTTCAATTGGCTGCGGCTTACACACAGCCATATTGATTGATAATAATGTTGTCAAATTGACAACTACGTATTTTATTTAACTTGAAAACGTATCAAACAGTGCAGTTAAAAAGTGTAGCTATCGTTTTAGTAACTGTAATTTAGTATGTTTAGGGAGGCACTGATGCATACTAAATAGGATTCCAGAGACTAATGATTTGCGTTGTTCGGTCGCTAAGAGAGTTAAATATATCTCCACCGAATGGAAGAGTTTTTGATCAAGGTAAACCTACCCACCCCAAAAAAGGGTGTAACAATTTAGCACAACACCAGCTACATTCTAGTTAGCAGCTACATTCAAGTGAATACTTTTTTTAAATTATCGTTAAGCTAAACGATGATTTCATACATACTATTTTCCCCAAACGGCTAAATCTAGAGTAGATGTATACTCACCCGGTTGTATCCAGCTTCCAAATACGGCAGAACTGCGAAGTCATCTTTGAGATATGTACTGAAACAAGAGAATTATATGTATTATCATGTACACGGTAAGATTTGTTAACTTATCAATTATGACCTGCCCAGACCATCCAAGCATCCCTTATGCCAAATATGTACACATTATTTATTTATTTCCATAACTTACAACTAACATAACAGGAAGCATCCTAATACGTTAGTGTAATTACAATAGCTACATTACATAGGTTTATTTGTTGCGCTTATTATAATTTAAATCTGAATTATTAAGTGAGCCAAGACATAAGTTCTGTTCAAAGTAGCTCTATATTAAATTACAGGCCAGCAACGGATACACCTATATTTTTCGTATCGTGTATTCTCATATATGCATTCATAAAGAAATAATGGATTTCAATGAAACACGCTAAGTATTTACGGCTGTACGCTCACAAAGGACCGGTCTATGAATGTCTGTGATATGAATATTGGAAACGACATTTTTGACGTTTTATTATATTTATGGTAAATATTCAGTTTATTTACAGAGCTCTTTATTAACACGTATTTATTGATTATAGTATTTATGGCACTGAAATGATAAATATAATTTGATAAGGAAATTTTTGAGACAGTACAGTAAGGTAGTTCTTTGTTCCAATAACCAATATGTTATCTGTGTTATTTCCCCCTATGTTGCCTGTGTCGTCGTTCAGGCAATTTCATTGTCTTCGTGTCATTTTGTAACATTACAAACATGAGCTTTTAAGACTAAACATCACTCGCTATAATGATGTAAACATTTGTGAGGAAAGCTACATGTGTTTGCGTTCTTCATAATGTTCTGTAAGACGTTTAAAGTCTGTTAATCCGCAGTCGGTTAGCGTGGTAGTCTACATTGAGCTGTATCAAAATTAAAACGGGATAATTTCAAAATTTCAGTGTTCCAATTTTGAAACAAAGCCAACTTGTACGATTTAAGGCTGTACATGCAAAAATGACAATTCTAAAAAAAATCGTAATGACGTCGTTATCCGATATTGTTTTTTTTTCTAAATACTCAATGTAACAAATGTGGCGCTTTATTGATGGTGCAAAATAATTTGTACGCCATTCTAGTTTGAAGCCCTGAAAGTACATACGTTAAATCGATAACTACCTGTCATGTCAAATTAATTCGGTCTACATCGGTTCAAAGTTAGTGTCAATTATGCCAATACGAGTTTGACGGATCCAATAAACAATGGATACGTCGCTAAATAATACGCTAAAAGTAGCTACGTAACCAGTGATATGCCAAAAATTCCTATATATTTTAAACAAAACCGTTCCATTCCATACCAGACAACTGTCATGTTTCGGAATAGGCTTAAACTGACGCGACGCAATTTTAAGCCACATGTTTACGAACAATACAATTTTGTTACCTCGTTTTATGTTAAAATAAGTTGAGCGAGTGGTTTATTAAGGTCTCAGTGAAATACATACACGAAAGATTCAGTGGTCTCATAATGACGTCATCACAATAATCACATTATGGCGCACAATAGAGATGTGCCTTGCGAATCGACACGTTGCCTCTCCTACACAAAAGACCCGTCAATATCGCCGCGCCGAGGGCCTCGCCATGTGTCATTTGCTAAAAGCTTTTCTCTACGCCATGATCTTATGACACTAATGACTATTGTATCATTATTATGGGGGCCGGCAAACAGTACCCTTTCCCTAGAAGCGTCTATTGTGTGAAAGATAAACAAACATGTTTACTTATTTGTATTGAGAGGTGTTTTGTGTCGCTATTCTATTTCGGTTGAAACTCACTTGTCTACCCTTCAGAATGTTCAGAGTAAAAGCAATGTAATTCAACACTGCTTACTCCCGGATTAGAAAACCAAGGACGTTTACTTGTTGTCAACACGTAGAACAGTGAGGGTTCTGACATTGGAGAAATTACAGGGCAGCCATTTCCACTAACATTTTTCTATGATTTCCTCTCTCGATAATTTCGTTTATCGACCTTAAAATTTATAAACCACAATCAAAAATTTTTTAAATTCTTTTAACGGGCTCTTTAATAATATTTCCAGCCTGTAGTATTCAAATATATTAAGAAGCATTGTCCTCTGTTTTCAAAAGCGACATTATTCTACGATTACCATAATATTCCAGAATATACTTTCCACTATATACTGTTACTAAATCGTATTGTGGGTTTCAGTAAAAATTCACTATTGTGGCAATATAGAAAATAATATACGGAAATATAAGCTTAAGAGATCAACTCGCGCAAGAACATGTGGGGATTATGGGCTTTCAAGCACCCCTGTCTACCCGAGAAGTATTGAGAGATGAAGCCGTTGTACTTTGTATTTCAGGACTGGTTCCTCGGTCCAGTGGTCAGTTTTCCTGACTGCTGATGGACTGTGGTTTCCATTATTCCTAATGACAAATATTTGCGTGACAAGCATTAGTAGGTAGTTGTTTTGCATATGGATTTACAATTATCTATATATGTATTTAAAAATTTACATACGTAATTTATCAGCGGTCTATTTACAATAAATAGCTTTGCTTAGTGCGGGATAAAGTGGCCGTGCACCAAGATGGCCGTCTCAAGATATGCATTTCAAAAGTTCTAACAACGGTGGTTACTAAATGTGGTGAAAGAGGTTGATCTTAAAACGACAAGCAATTTTGCATAGTCAAATTTGGATGCAAAAATTAGTACCTGAGACTCCCAGAATCGAAGGCTGATGTCAGATCTAAGGCTGTCACTGTATTAAAATCCTCTATTTAACACATTTTTATACAAGCGCGGAGCTTATCATATACACTTTGAGCACCGGTGGCGATCATTAGCACTTTTGTTCACTGAGTACTTCTCGGTACACACTCACTCGGTAAAGCGCGAAGCGTGATTAGCACTTTTGACACTTTTTAAATTTTCGCTTGCAGCACTCGCTTGTTGTTCTTTTTATAGGCAAACTCACAACGGCACTGTTTCATTATTACAATTCTTAACACTCTTAGCATTCATAATAATGTAGTTTTCATCACTGGATATCAGACGGCGCGACGCAGCCTCTTAAAAATGTGATACCGTACGTTTATGACTTGCATAATATTTAATTTCTCAGACGCTCTTCAAAACATCACACTACATATACATTTACAACATACCGAGGAGCTCAATTGACAAGATTATATTTCTACGAGGTAACAGGTCACGGCATATCCTCCTGTTCAATTAATAAGTGGAGTCACAGTCATATTTATTTACAAACTCTAATAACCTCATCACAGAAAGCTAGCAGTCGGCACCGGGGTAACATAACAAACTAAAATACCAATTAATTAAACTTTGTAACGTTCCGTAACATATAAAGGGAGATAACGAGATTATTTCTTAAGCTCAATAAATTAAGGCTGGCTATTGTACTTCCTGTGCCTCGCCCAAAGCAAATTGAAGCCTCATCCGAGATAATTGACGTATGCTTGAGTTGTGAGGCTTACGCAACGGTCACGCTCAAATATATAACTGTACTTTGTTGGCTATCGTTACATATTGGAAACTCTCAGATAACGAGATGGACATTCTTACGACACTTAATTTTTATTCTCATAAAATAGACGACAAACATAATTATGTCCAAAAACATGTGATGATGACGTATTAGTACCTAATATTCTGAAATGGCTACAAGTATGAATATGTCGATTATATAAGACTTGACTGTTACATGTTACATGCTGATCATTAAACATATTTTTTTCTTGGTCCATAAAATTAATAATAAATGTTGGATGAGTCACCGCGGAACCCCAAATTCAGTAATTTCTGACCCGTCTCGACCCGCGCGCCAACAATGAAGGTGTTGATCACGCGTCACGCCATCAAAGTAAAGATGAAGTATGTTCACCGCACCGTCTGTATGATATTTTTACACAGATATATCCTTTAAAGAACTTCAACTCCACGTCACCGCCACACGTCTGCCTTAAATATGCGGTAAACTCTACGCCTGTAACGTTGATACGTAACTAAAACCTAAGTATCTAGATTTACTTAGCCAATTCTTTTCACTTTTCTCTCGCAACTAGGTAAATTTTTACAATATGCCGATACAAATCGTGAGCGAAAGTCAGGAATGTTCTTACCGCTTGCTAAATTTGTCAATTAGGTATATGTTTGCTTTATATATATTTCTAGTCGTGTGTTGTTTTGAAGAGCATCTAACTGGTTACGGAAGTTGTAAGTTATCGACGCACTCGTTGCGACCCCGATTATATGCCAAATTCCATAAGCAGTAAAGGTCGGTTTCACTTGCACGATCCGGTCGCTACGCCGCGCGGTACCTGTAACAAATAAATAGGTTTTTATTCGCCGTTCACAAGCGTCCCCGTGATGTACCAAAATATACGCGAAGTACACAATACGTAGATGAAAATACTTTATACACATTGCACTCCAGTTCTAATAATTTGCCCTGTTTATATGAATTTTTGATCACAGATTTTTAGTCTTATATTTTCCCGCGTCTGAGCGTCTCACGTTACATCACAATGTCGATCGAAGGTTACATTTAATATTGCACTGTATGTGTTTGAAAGTGACGCAAACCTGTGAACCCGCCGTACTTATAAATAATAATAAATTAGTTATTTATCACAGATACTTAATTTTGAACAAAAATATATTTTTAATATATTGCTCTCTAATTAACGCGGGTGAAATCATTTATATGGCAGAGCGTTCGCAGGCGCGGGCCGGGCGGGCACCGGCGCGGCTCTAGTTTTAGTAGACGAGGCAACCCTATCAATAATCCAATATACATGTACATTTCACTGGCATTTTACAATCACAACGGTTTACGTGTACAAATTGAAACGTCGCCAACTCTGCCGGCCCGCACGTGGCGGCGCACCGGTACTCCGCGATGGTCTTAAACTTAATTACTATCAGACGAGACCCGAGACCGCCGGTGGACGACAGTCAGTCGGTCAACTACTTGTGTCGTTTAAACGCTCCTATAAACGGAATATGAAACGTTAAAGTGTAATGATTACTTGTAATCGTTGCTCGGCGTTAAACATCCGCATTAAGGCTCTCGCCCCCGAGCTTTGTTAATTGGTTCACCGACATGTCAGTGATGTCAGTCGCAGGCGGCTCCCGGCGCGGCCCGCCTTGTTATATAACAACCTACATATACGAGTATATACGTATATATTGATGGCGCATTGACAACTAACGTTACCCACTCGTTCAATTAAAATAAGCCTTTCATTTCGCAAGCCTAAAATTTGCAAATAGATAACAAAGGAAAATTAACTACCTACTTAGTAATAGGAGAGATTTCCACTCGTAACAAAAGTTTTGTATCACGAATAAGAGTATTTATTCAGTATCTGGGTGTTAAATTATTTCTATAACTATGTATTTACAGATAACATAAATATATACTAACACTGTGGGGAAAATCTAATAAGAACAGAATTCTAGGCTGTTAATTGATCTGGAAGAAAACGCCGACAATGTGGCTCGGTCACTCCGCGTTGTTTAGTCTGAATAATAATATAAACTTTGGCCGTTTAAATCGTCGTGTGTAGGTATCTAGGTACACATGCGTTTCGAAAGCCAAAATAAATAGGAAAAAAAAATTACTAGTTTTTGTGAATATAACATGTTATTCTCATAAATACATTTGATTACGACGATCACTTGTGTTTCTTATTATTTTATTACGTATACAAAATTAGAGAAACTGAAAAACCGCAGCCGACGTGTGAAGTGACTCGAGCGGGGGACGGGGACGGGGGGGGGACCAATATTGACTCGGTTAGATGTTGACTCAACATCGGCCGCCCGACTGACACCAATCAAATCCTTATAACACCTTTAAGTATAAAGAAAAATAAATAAATGTGTCCAGACTACAGACTTCCCTTCGACAGTCAATAAAGTGGGAACCCAAGTCCAAACCGCGAGGTTATTATCAGCTTTATATGTTACTAGTTTTGCCCGCGGCTTCGCCCGCCTAGAAATAAGTGTGTCGCAAAGTTTTTCAACAACAACAACAACATACCGTCACGCCAGGTCCCTAACGGGGTAGGCAGAACGCACCGAGTGCCAAATATCTCTGTCCTTGCAAACCTGACGCGCTTCGTCTACATTCATCACTCTCTTCATACATACACGCCGGTTTCGGTGACTCTTGACTCCTCCGTCAGCCAGTATCTGACCTATTTGGTCGAGAAAAACTAAAACTATTTACGTAGGTCCTAAACGATATAAATCAAGTGTTTTTCTCTTGATATCTAGACCAATTTCGGACCTGCATGAAATATTACAAAAGTTCGTATACGCGAAGTCGATTCTCTGTATCTAAGGATTTACAAAAGCATTCACCAATTGATCGATATAAAGTTCATTGAAACTACTCTAAGTTAACTACAACTATCTATTAATACTCCTCGTGTGCCAAAGACGAATACACACATGATTGCCACTATAGCCAACTTATTTTATAAAGATGGATCAACAAAACTATTGAGATTTTTTTTGTACCTTCACTTGCTGATAAAGTTATGAAGCCGTTTGTTTTGTCGTCTACAATAATCAAATGTGTGATCTCTCGATTTTTTTCCTTAGTTTTAAATTTACATTTTTGTATCGAATTATTCAAGGCTATATACTACAGAAACAGGAGACATAGAATAAATATATTAATATTATACACATTTTGAATTGTCTGGTAGCCCTACTTAAATGCCTATTCAGCTTGCTGGCATAGACACTAAGGTGTCATACAAATTTTCGAAATGTATTAGTGAGTTTTCTAACTTTGCCAAATAATTATTTTCCAGACGTGTACGGTAAACTTACACTAACGTGACGTAGACGCTAATGTATGACAAATTACTCTTAAAATGTATCTACGAGAAATAACTGTGCCAAATAGTTGTTTATACCGTGCCAAAGTACGTGCCATAGACACTGATGTGTCATAGATTACGTTTAATTTTTTTTATTAAAGTACCTAATGCTTTACATCTGTATCTTTGGTTACTCATTTTATATAATCTATAATCTCATTGAACAAAATGAAACTATGTAGCTGTATCAGTAGAAACATCGTGCCAACATTACATTTTCTAAAAATAATATATTGATTATTTTAAAAAGGGGAATTATTTGTACTCTAATAAAATACACAAGAATTTGATTTGATTTGACTTTGGACACGTTGTCCAAAATTACAGTGATAAAGGGACAGTATGGAAGCCTGCAATATGCTTTACGTGAAAAACGGCCGACAATAGAGTATTTAAAAAAATACAACTTTTAAAGTTAGGAATGAGATGTGAGACTGGCTTAAAATAAGCTGCAGAGGAAATTAAAATATCAAATATTATTATCTATAATTTTAGAAAATACACGTGGGAGGAAAACATTAATTTGTGATAAAGAAATTTAATTTTAAAGACGAGTTGTGATTTTTTTGTAAATGTAGTGCAATATTTTAAAAAATATATTATGTTTCGTAATTAGATTTAAATTTATTTTGTACCTCATTAAATTTTGTGGTCAATAACTTTAATCGATGAATGAATACTTATCACTACCGGCTATTACTTATCAATATCATAATCCGTTCTTCCAATCAATCCAATTGTAACTATCACATTCCTGAATTGATCCGAAATGGCAAATTAATAAAAATTTAAGTACAAAAAATTTCATTAAAATGATGAATTTACTTTATTTAGTCTGCACTTGATGAATTCTAGCATTAATGGAATATCAAACTAGATTAATCATAGATCATATTGTAAAAATACATTTTGAAAATTATTTATTTGCTAAATTTAGGCATTTTGAAAAGTACAAATTAATTTTAATCGCATACGTAACAAAAATTTTTTTGTCAACAATTGATTTTTGATTAGACTAGACGCAGACTAAATAAAGAAGTGAATTAAGAAGTATATTATACTAGATAATAACAAAATGTGTATGTAAGTATTATAAATAAATATTTTACGTACGTAATTTATAAAGTAGTACCTATCTGTTTTTGATGAATTTTCGTGTTTTAAAAACATCGGTCGAAGCTCATTTTAATGTAAATATAAAGTATTCGTCCATTTAGGTAGTATGTGTGTATTATACCCGTATATTTACTCTTACATCTCAATGTGGTCATAAAATAGGTACTGGAAATATGTATAAAGGATTTTTCAGATCGAGACAATTTTGCTATTCGGCTATAATCTGCTTGGTCTACGATATACTTTATAGTATTCATTTCTGGGCCTAGGTGATGTTCCTTTTAAAATTTTAAGACAAGAAAAAATACTTTCTTATTGCATAACTTTATTGAGTAATCAAAAAATACTAAAACATTTAAATTTTTAACGGCCTTTTACTAATGAATCGTTCCTGTATAAATAATGTTATTTTTAATGCAACTATTTTGCTCATAGTTCTAAAAGAGGACTGATTCTAATTATATTTACTAATTATAGAAAATAATATGAATTGCACATCTTTTTACTCGTTTATTAATACATGAAATAAGGGAGATATATACTTATATGAAGCTCAAATATTTTTATCATATTTCGCACAGATTGTCTTCAATTGTAAATTTATGCATTTTTTATAATGTATTCAGGCGACTAATAATATTTGTAGACTAATACATTAATAAATTAATAATTTTTGTTAATTTAATGATATAATTGAAATAATTATTTATCAAAGCTTTTACAATTATTGAAATTCATCGGAACTAGAAAATGACTATGGTATTATCGTATACGGAACTTGTCGTAATCCAGGAGGTATATTATTATTAAGACTGCATTATGTATATTTCGTTTAATATTCAGTTATACTTATGTGTATATATAAAATGTTAACACGATACGAAAGCTCTTGCAGATGATTTTTCAATTTTTGTCATATATCTATATTTTTTAATCATTTTTATGGTACATCATGTATGTAGTGGCTGAAAACGACACGCCACCGGGTATTATGCACTGAACCAGGCATATCTTTGATCGAACTCGGATAAGGTAAGTTCGAAGCAACGTTAATTTGCGATAGAAATGTATTTTTTATAAATGATTGGGAAAATAACCATTACCTTGGAGCTAATATTATATACAGTTTACTCCAGCCAAGAACGTGTTGTATGCGCATGATAAAAGATTGTTTTACGGATTACCTCTCTCATCGTTGCAGTCGAAATTCTACTTTAAAATGAAGTACGTAAACATGTTTTATAATTTTGTACGTGCATTCATGCATTTTTAATATTGGGGTGGTTGCAGGGGATAAAATAATTTCGGGAACCAGGAGCCGTGGCTGGCACCGCGCCGTTCCGCTCCGCTGGCGCCATTACAATATGGCGGCCATTGACGGATAAAAGCGCGGGAAAAAGGGTGTAAGGCTGCAAAGCAATTTGTATTTATTTTATTGTCAACTTCATGCACGACTCATACAATAATTATTTATAGATTTACGGTATAGGTAAGGTGGCATTGGTTATCCAAACTTACGTCTAAAAGTATTTTAAAATTTGGAAAATGCGAGTGTATATTTTGAAGTTTTAATAGATGTATTGTTAATCTACCTTCGTAAATTACGTGTAGCTTTGGAAGCAAAATCATAAATGTTCATATTTGATGTGGACATTTTTACGTTTTCAACTTTTGGCGTTAGTCAAGAAATATTGCATTATAATATTTACAAAAATATAGAAAAAACGAATTCCACTTATCTAGTTGTATCCTAAATATAAAAAACTAGGTAAACTGAAGTATCACATAATATATGAATATCATGAAAAAAAATTCAAAAGAAAGGATAAAGATAATTAAGCAATATTTAGTACATTAATAATAATAAATTTAGGTACTACGTGTCTTTATAAGCAGTATTCCATTATATATAATAACACTGATAGTTTAGTGGTATAAATTCGGTCTCCTACTCCGGGAGTCTTTGACTTGTTTCGTGCATTTTATAACTCAAAATTCAAATATCGCTTGCTATAACGGTGAACGAAAACATCGTGAGTAATCCTTAGAGTATGTTATAAAATATAATATGTTTCTAAGGTGTCGAAAGTCTGCCGATCGGCGCTGGCCTAAGACCTAGTCTAGGCCATAGCCTAAAACCTCACTACAAAAGGAAACCCGTGGGACAATAAAAGGCACAAATATTCATTTCTATATATTTCTTGATAATCGTGCAGTATGTTACAATTCAAGATTGTAACGTTTAATGATATCACTCAACTTAAGCGGCCATTTCAACCCCACAACTGCCGAGTGGTGGTCTGCGCACGCAAACACTCATAAAGTGGACAAGCGTTTTCTTTAGTGCTCAATTAATTTAACAAGGGTGCTTAAGACCCCTGTTTTTTCATGATAAATAAAGTGATAGAAAATCAATAAAATGAAATCATACTTATTTTACGGAGTGTACTCCGACAGGAACACCATTTTACTTAAATGGACATTATTCTAGCTTAATGCGATGTAATCATTCAAAGTATGCATATAACTGCAGGTATTTTTTTTATGTAATTCCTATATATTATGGCAAGATAGGACAGGTGTTGTGTGTAAATGGACTCGATGATTTTTTTAACTATTAGCGCATTTTTGCAACAATTTTAATTAGCCTAGACGAAATGAAGATCCTTCACCAATTTTGCCAATAGGGGTTAACGGCACGCGTGTAGATGTCTAGTATTCATTAAGTCAAGGAAGTACCCGCAGCGTGCGGGTCTAGCAGCGCGATAACACGTCCACGGGAGCTCCGATAACCGTGACTAATTGTCCGGAGCTATCGGCGATGCGGGCCGGCCGTATGGCGTTCTGCCGCCGGAAAAATATCGATCGCCCGCCACCACCTGTTCGCCACCGCCACAATGGGGCCCGCGCACCTGCCCGCACAACCGAACGCGACGCCGGCACGCGCGCACATACGGCCAGCGCCACCACCCCGCCACCGCCGCCGCCACCACCGCCGCGCACGGCTGGCCGGCGCTACGTCACAGTGGCCGCGCCGCCGCGATCGATCCCACCCCGGCATCTTACCGCACCATCATCGCCATCACCGTTCAGGTAACTCCATTCTCTAGCTCGTCTAGAATATTCCAATTAACATCTGAATACCGATGAGAGAGTGAAATATTACAATCGTTAATCGTAAGTGAAGTTATGACTCATCAGATCTGATGAATAATCAGCCATTTGTACATGACTCATCGATTCCTTTGTCGCTTACAGGGATGTAGGTGGCCACGATGCACATAACATCGGGTCTGTCACCGGCATCCGGGGAGATGTTGGATACGTCTCTCCTAAACCTCTACGGCGATTCCGGGGAACAGTGCGGCAGCTTCTTCGCCGTCGACCACACGGTCCCGGAGTCGTCGCACACGGTCGAAATCGAATACGTTTACGAGCAGCCCGATGTGTACGCACAAAACGTAGACGATATTGTCATAAATGAAACGCCAGTGGAAACGGTGAGTTCGGTGCAAAATGTAGGAGCCACTAGAAAGGCTCGCGTGAGATACAAGCCGGAGAAAGTGATCGAAGACGAACCGGAGACCGACTTGACGAATCTGACGTGGCTCCAGAACATAACGAATATAATGTCAGTGCCGCAGTTCCCAATACCGCCGATGTCACCGAACCCCCAAGTGAAGGCTCAGCCGCCTAACACGAGGCTACAGAAGTTCAATCAGACAATAGCGAAGTGCCAGAAAGATTTTATGGAGAACAAGGAGGAATATCGGAGTAACAGTGACAAGAAGCCCCCGTACTCCTACAGCACGTTGATCTGCATGGCCATGAGATACAACAACGATAAGATGACGCTCTCGACCATATATAACTGGATTAGGGAGAATTTCAAGTATTACAGGAACGCGGACCCAACCTGGCAGGTGAGTTATCACTTACACAGCTAGCGAACGTTCACTGATCTGATTTTAATAACGTTAAATCAGTAACAGGAGATAAGATAGGGCCTTATTGGATTATGGCTAAATAAATTAGAACGATCAAGTGCTTTACAAATGCCGTGTGCATAGTTTGGTCCGTGCTTTGCCTGAAGTATTGTTATATTATAGAACAACATTAGGAAACTAGTTTTAAATGAATCAATGTGAAAATACGTACAAGATTACGATTTCTTAGTTTGCTTGATGTTGTTTATTTTACAGAATTCGATACGACACAACCTGTCGCTGAACAAAGTGTTCGTGAAGGTGGCGCGCTCGAAGCACGAGCCGGGCAAGGGCGGTTTCTGGAAGCTGGATCTCGCGCATTTGGAAGGCACCAAACGCATATCCAACAGGCCTCATAAGAAGAAGAAGATTGGCCCATGCAGTGTGAAGATCGACGCAAAGGTATCCGAGGAGAAGACAGCCGTTGCGAATATACCAAACGTCAATACTGATGTGATGGCGAGTGTGACAAACGTTGGTGATGCCGTGACTTTGCATTTACCGGAATTGAACTTGGAGCCGCTATTGGAAATGGATATTGAAACTAATATTGGCGCCAATGTCATTGTCGAACCAATAGCGCCTTCCCCTTTGATCCCTGAGGATGATCTGTCGTCTCTTCTTCTTGCGCCAACTGATTGGGACGATCTCCAGCTGGACATGTTAGACAACTATCTCGATTCGTGTTTCAAGTGAGTTCTCTTTATATTTTATCTGTGGTACGAGTTCTCCGGTAACACACCACTTAGAATGTTATTGCTTTTACGAGTAGGGTACGTATTTTGAAATAGATATTCGTAATAATGTTTTTGTAGACGTCAATAGTCAATATGACGTGAATTTAGGACTGTGAATCGTTTTGGTAAGGACTAATGGTTGACTGATCGTTTGAGATTTGTTAAAAAAAAAATCAGAATTTCTCTCGTCTCCTTCAAATTTTTTCTTAAGAAATCAAGCTAGTGTCTTGTTTAGTGAACGAGTTAAACTCATAAAGTGATGATTGCGGTACTGTGGAAGCTAAAATTGCGATTTTCAGCCCGTTTCAAGGGTTTAGTAACGTTTTTATACGAGATATAGATGATATTACTTCGGCATT
>DWMP01000017.1:0-14765 GCA_018245295.1 Agara epimachia | reverse complement strand
CTAAGCATTCTGGTCTGCATCCTTGATATGGATCACCAAAATAATCAGGTAGGCACGTACAAGATCCAGCATTTCCTTGTACTTTGCATTCGGCATTTGAACCGCATGGTGATGGTTCACACGGATTTATGTATTCAATCTTTGGAGGAGCTGAAATAGTTTATTACAAAACTTATAAAAAATATACACTTACCTAAGCACTGTTTTTACCTTAGAAGCATCTCCTTGGTCCGAAGCGTTAGTCGAAGCTTACCGGGCTCGGCGACATTTAGTGATCTCTCTATTCCAGCTGCGGCGCTGCCGTTTAGCAGCACCATCCAAAAGCAGCCGTTTGAAAAAACGACCAAGCTTACTGTAAGTGCTTTGTTATCTCCGCGTGCTCCAATCAAAAGCAGAGGCATTAATTTCACATAAATAGTTATTGAAAATGTTACGTCCCTTCTGGAAGCAAAATCTAAATAATTAAAAATTATGTCATCACCATCCTGATTTCATCACCTTCATTTTTACAATTAAGCATCTAACAGACATTGAACCAGTATAATTTCCAACAAACTAAGCAGCGGGCATGGTAGCTACTCAGTTCAAACAGAAAAGATACAAGTACAACACTGTTCGTTTGACATTAGTAAACCGTGTGAGCCGTGATCTTATTTCAAAATTTTAAAAAAGCACACATTTTAAGCATGATTTGTCACGCTTCGCAAAGCAGGGGTTAATGCGCTTTTTTACTTGGATGTGTTCAATTTTTTGGTTAAATTAACTTTCTTAATATTATTTACCTTTTAATCAATATTATGGATATTTAACATGACTATGGGTCCTTCTAAATTAATGGATACAAATATAAGAATAAAAACACTAATTTTATTCATATAATACAGTATTTGTTGCTATGAGTCTTACCTTTAGGTACTGTACAACCCTGGAACGGATCGCCTTCGAAGCCAGATTCGCAGGCACACGATGCACGGTGATCGACTGCTGAGCAAACAGCACGTGGACCGCACGCTTGCAGACAAGGATCTTTGCAGCGTTGGGAGACACAAGCAAGAGCTGCAGGACATTCTGCACTAATCGTGCACTCCGGTCGACAGTTCGGTGGACCTCCAATAAAACCAGGCTGACAGCTACATGCAGGTATATCTCCGGAATTTACGCATAGAGAATTCGGACCGCATGGTGATGGTTGACATGGATCAACGGGTTCAGGCGGAATTGCTAAAATTGAAAATATATTCATGTAATAAATTTTATTTCATGTACATTTAATAGAAAATGTTGGTTTCATTTATACCTGGCAGAGGATAACAGTAAGTGAAAGGATCTCCAGTAAATCCATCGTTGCATGTGCATATTGGCGAATGAGCGATGACTTGACAGCGCGCTCCACGGCCGCATGCTCCCTCACAAGGATCTCGACACCGCCGGTCTATACAGGCGAGCTGTAACTTGCATTCTGAACTGACGAGGCATTCCGGGCGGCACGATGGCGGTGCTCCTATATGACCAGACCGACACGAGCAAGCTGCAGCGCCATTCGCGCTTACAGTGCACTCACTAAATGGACCACACGGAGACGGAGAGCATGGCGAACGAGGTGTTTCTAAAATATATAAGAACAGGAATTTTAAAATAAATTCTGATAATACACATAAATAAAAATTAAATCAAATTAATAAAAACAAATAAAACTGAATTATTTCCAAGTAAGGTGAACAATACAAGGTTTCTACCTGATTTCATAATTTCTGTGCAGAATGAAAATGGGTCACCCGATGTATTCGGGGGACACGTGCAAGATGGAATATGGTTATTAACGGAACAGGTAGCGCTAGTGCCACAAGCTCCAGGGCAAGGATCTACGCATTTGCCTCCTTGGCAGGAACGTGTTGGCGAACATTCTCCATTAGTACTACATTCTAATCTGCACCCTGAATAGGGATCTCCAAAATAACCGGGCGCACAAGTACATACTCCAGCATCACAAATAGCATTACTTCCACAAGGCGATGGAGTACAAGGGTCTGCTGAAGGTGTTGGTGTAACTGCAATAACAATGTAAGGTTTTAGTTTAGTATTATTTTTAGATCATATTTACACTCAGTAAATATTTTATACTGTTTTACACATACAAAGATATCTTACCAATTACTTCCAAACATTGAATGAATGGATCACCGGAATAACCTATGGGGCAGCTACAAATAGGTATATGGTCTTGAACGCGACACTCTGCTCTAAATCCACAAGAACCTTCACAGGGGTTCGTACACTTTTCTGCAATGCAAGCTTGATGCGAAGGACAATCTGTATTTACCAGGCACTCGGGATGACAATTTGGCGGTGAGCCAAGGTAACCCGCCAAACAAGAACAGGACGGAGAATTATTGAGTGGACGACATTCACTATACGGGCCGCAAGGATTTGGCTGGCAAGGTTGATATGGTTCATCAATTGTGTATACAATTTCTGCGCATCTACTGAATGGATCACCTGTTGTTCCTACTGGACAGCTACATAGTGGACTGTGATTTATTACTTGACAATGTGCACCGAGGCCGCATGTACCTCTACATGGATCTGCACATTTTAATTTGTGGCAAGCACGATCTGATGGACATTCACTGCTAACCGTGCATTCGGGTCGGCAATCGGGCGGAGCTCCCTTATAGTCTGGAAGACACTCACAAGAAGCTAATTCCCCATTTTCTCTACATACACTATTTGGTCCACATGGAGATG
The DNA here is from genome assembly GCA_018245295.1 of Agara epimachia. NCBI lineage: Eukaryota > Metazoa > Arthropoda > Insecta > Lepidoptera > Hesperiidae > Agara > Agara epimachia. Next base: position 12,020 of record DWMP01000017.1, on the reverse strand, counting down.
GTTGACAAGGCCTTATCTCTTCTACAGGCATTTTCTTATTACACTGAATAAATGGATTCCCTGAATATCCCTTTAGACATGCACATGAAGGTACATGGTTTATTACAGTACATTCAGCATTAGAACCACAAATTCCTGGACATGGATCAGCACATTTATTTCTGATACACGACTTATCCGCAGAACAATCGGAACTAAGCACACATTCCGGTCGACAACCTTCGTATGGATTTCCTTGATATCCCTCCATGCATGAGCAAGCACCTGCACCGTTTCGTTGTGTACAAATTGCATTCGCTCCACATGGCGATGGGTCACACGGTTTTACAACGTTATCTGAAATCATTTTTGTTTATACTGTTAAGTATATTAAAAGGTATATGAAATTGGCTTTATACATATTCATAATTAAATATGGTAACAATAACTATTCTGTATTCACAGATTCAACATTTTATAGCAGTAAATAATAAAATAATCGTACATAAAGAAAGCCAGTAATAATAAATTTTTATATGTACCTTCTTGGGGAACACACTGCAAGAACGGGTTTCCGGTATATTTTTCTTTACAAATGCATGAAACAGTGTGACTAACAATAATACAATCTGCATTTACTCCACATGAGCCTGGACATGGATCCACACATTTGTTTCTGATGCATGCTTGATTTGATGGGCAATCCGGGTTAATAACACATTCTGGCCTACAATTTGGAGGCTGTCCGACATAATCGTCTACACACCTACAATTTGCTTTTCCGTTTCTCTCTATACACATTGAATTAGGACCACATGGTGACGGATTACAGGCATCCACTGATTCTGGAGGCGGTGTTGCTACTATATCGTAGCAGCTTTTAAATGGATCCCCTGTTTGTCCTGAATTACAACTACATATAGGACTATGATTAATCACTTCACATCGAGCAGATACTCCACAGGCATTGATGCAAGGGTTAATGCATTTATGATTAACACAAGCTTTAGATGAAGGACATTCTGAACTAACAATACATTCAGGGCGACAAGCAGGCGGAGTGCCTTGGAAACCTTCAATGCAAGCACATACTGCTGTATTATCAGTATTTCGACAAATACTATTTGGTCCGCAAGGTGACGGATGACATGGATCTCTGGGTAACGAAATATCTTTTTCTATTGGTTGACAATGAGTAAATGGATTGCCCGTATAGTCACTTATGCAAGAACAACTAGGTATATGGTTTATTACATCACATTTAGCATTTTGGCCACACACACCAGGACAAGGATTCTGGCATTTATTTCTGAAACAGGCTTTATCTCTTGGACACTCTTGGCTACCAGTGCATTCCGGTCTACAGGATTCATAAGGATTGCCACTGTAATCTGGTAAACAAGTACAAATTCCATTGTCACACTGCGCATTTGGTCCGCACGGTGATGGGTTACATGGATCTAACGGAGTCGGAGTAGTAGGTGCTAAAATAAAACAGGATAAATGTAGGACCGCGTTAGAAAAGTTTTAGTTTGTGTAAATAATTAATTAGATAATAATAAATAGTTAGTACATACTTTCACTTATTGGTGAACATCTTGAAAATGGATCACCAGTGTAACCTTCATTACAAACACAAACCGCTACATGATTTAAAACATGGCAATTTGCCTCTATTCCGCATGACCCTGGGCATGGATCTTCACATTTTTGGCGAACACAAGCTAGAGATGCAGGGCATTCCGAATTTATAGTACATTCAGGACGGCAAGATGGCGGAGATCCTGTGTAGCCAGGTAAACATGAACAAGCTGGTCCACTTGCTAACATTTGACATCTTGAATGTGGTCCACAAGGGGATGGTGTACAAGAAGGCGGTCGCTCTGTTGTTGGTGGAATGTCTGTTTAAAGGATGATTAAAATTATTACATATCCATATGTGATTTATTATATCATCGATTTATTCATGTTATGAATACTTACTATAACATTGAGTAAATGGATCGCCGGTCATTCCAGCTGGACATGTACAAATTGGGTTATGATTTTTTACTAAGCAATGAGCTCGTAAGCCACAGGTGTTAGGGCATGGGTCATCACATTTCTGGTTGATGCAAGCTTTTGAAGTATCACATTCACTATTGACGACGCATTGAGGTCTACACGAAGGTGGCGAACCAATGTAATTTGGAAGACAAGAACACACAGCTTGCATGTTTATTTGTCTGCATTGGCTATTAGGTCCACAAGGAGTCGGTTCACATGGGTTTTGTGCTGGAGTAGCTAAAAAATTTGAAACATGCGGGTGAAACATACATATATATTTTTATAGTAAATTCAATACAATTAAACCAATAATATCTACAGATAATAAAAGAGCATTTAGCTTAATACTCACGTTGCACATGTGCCACTTTACATTGGAAGAATGGATCACCCGTATAACCATCAGGACAGGTGCAAACAGGCACGTGTTTTTCAACAGTACATTGTGCCAATTGTCCGCAAGTTCTTGGACATGGATCAATACATTTAAATCTTGTACAAGCCAAATTCAAAAGACAGTCGTCATTGTTCTCACACTCTCTGCGGCATCCTTGCTGGTTATATGGATCACCTTCATAACCTTCAGAGCAGAAGCAAGCACCAGCTCCATTGTGTTCTCGACATTCAGCGTTAGGTCCACAGGGAGATGGAGAACACGGGCTCGATGTTGGTGTCATTTCAGTAGCTAAAATTTGGTACAAAGTTGTGGTTTAAAAATACATTGTATGTATATTAAGTCTGATCTCTGTAGTGAAAATATAATTATTTGAATATAGAAACCAAATAAAGCCTTCAATTACGATGAAATACAGCTTATGGTTGTTTAAAATAGATGGTTTAATATGGAACGTACGAATTTGTAGAGACGATTTAAGCAATTGAAAAAAAATACTAACTGTGCACATAAGTTGAATTTAAATGAAATGATATAACTTATACTTACATGATATGACAATTTGTTCGCAATTTCCAGAAGCATCACCCGTGTAACCTTGTTGACAGCTACATATTGCTTTATGATTTATGGTTAAGCAAATAGCGTTCAAGCCGCAAGCTCCTTGACATGGGTCCTTACAACGTTCGTTTACGCAAGCGGTGTTGCTAGGACATTCAGCATCAATAGTACACTCAGGTCTACAATTAGGTACTCTTCCTATGTAATTTAGCAAGCAAGAACAAGCCGCTTGATCTCCAATTACACGGCATTCTGAATTTGGTCCACAAGGGGATGGCAAACATGGATTTGTGGGCGCTAATCCTAAATAAGAAAAAAACCATTATGAGTTTTTGTTGATTATTATTAAGTGTCAGAGAGAATCACAATGCGCAATTAGAAGTCAAGATTTTTTTATAAATATGTCATTTACAATTAAATTTGTAAGGAATTAACTCACTTTCTTCTGGTGTACACTTAGTAAATGGATCGCCGGTAAATCCTGGAGTGCAACTACAAATCGGATTGTGTGTTACAACTTGGCAGCGAGCGTTGACACCGCATGTATTTGGACACGGGTTTGTGCATTTTTTATTGACACAAGCTTTATCTTGCGGGCATTCTGAACTGACGATACACTCTGGTCGACAAGATGGGGGTGTGCCAATATAGCCCACTTCGCAAGTGCACACGCTGTGACCATTAATAACGCGACATAAGCTATTTGGTCCGCACGGTGATGGCTGACATGGATTCAACTGTGGCTCAACATCTGGAACACCTAAAAATTAGGACAATCATCGACTTAATCATACTGTGGTCATCATACATACATCTACTAATCTTACCTTATAACAAAGAATTTTATGTATTTTTGTAAATAAATATTTATGCGCACGCTATAATTATGAAAATTTCTTACGCCAAACAATTCTTAGATAAACCTTTAATTTTTTTTATAAAGCATGTTATTACAATTTATTTATAAAGTTAATTCAGTATACGGAAGACATCTTATACATGAATTATATTATAATTTATTGTCTCCAATTATAATTTATTATTAGGCTCCCTGTTGTGCTTTTTTAAAACCCAACTTACTTAGTATTTCACATCTGGTCAATGGATTTCCAGAATATCCAGTCAAACAGGTACAAGTAGGTGAGTGATTAACAGTTCTGCATTCGGCATTTATACCGCACGTGCCTGGGCATGGGTCTTTGCACCTATTGTTGGAACATGCCTTATTGCGATCGCAATCAGAATTGGATACGCATTCCGGTCGACAGCCCGTGTATGGATCGCCAAAATATTCCGGTAAGCAGGTACATGAACCGACGCCATTCCTTTCTTTGCATAAAGCGTTTGCACCGCACGGGGATGGGTTGCAAGGATTTGGTGGTGGTTCCGAAGAGACTGTAAGTTATTATTATAAATTAAGTAACATATCAAAGTCTATACCTTTTAAGGCTGAAACATAAATTATATTTCAAACTTACATTCAATGACTGAACATCCACTGAATGGATCACCAGTATGCCCAGGTATGCAATTACATAAGGCTACATGATTTGCTACGGAACAATCCGCATTAAAACCACAAGAGCCAGGACATGGATCTACACATTTTTCATTTTGGCATGCAAGATTACCAGGACATTCCGCATTGATAGAACATTCAGGTCTACAGTTTGGTGCAATACCAATATAATTGCGTAAGCAAGAACATGCAGGCGCTTCTCCAACTACTTTACATTGAGAATATGGACCGCACGGTGAAGGTATGCATGGATTTCCTTTAGGTCCCGTAAAGATAGGTTCTAAGAAAGAAAGTAACACATTAAGATAGAAAAAGAAATGAAGAATAGAACATAAAATATATGAAAAACAGATTCTGAAAAGATATAGCCTTAGATAGAGCAAGACACCATGAAAATGTACATGGGGAATCTACAAAAAAAAACAATATTTTTTTTTAATTGTATTTCATTTTTATTAAAATGCATTGGTAAGCTCTTACTTGGCTCCAATTGACAAGTAACGAATGGATCACCAGTGTACCCTGCTTTACATGTGCATATAGGATTGTGATTTATAACATGACATCGCGCATTAACTCCACACGTTCCTGGGCATGGATCTCTACACTTTTGTTTTATGCACGCTTGATTTTGAGGACAGTCCGTACTAATTACACACTCGGGTCGACAAGTGGGGGGAGATCCAGAGTATCCCTCTTGACATGAACAAACCCCGTGACCGTTTATTTCTTTACAGTGACTGTATGGTCCGCATGGTGACGGCACACACGGATTTCCGTCATATAATGGTGCTGAAATAATTGTTAAAACCATTAAATGATTGTTTTATTGAATAGTTAAATGTAGAATTAAATAAAGTCACTGATATCTATATGTACTAACGGCTCTTTTGTGGATGACAAGATATCGTAGGGTTTCCTTCGTACCCATCAACGCATAAACAAACTGGATTATGATGGGCAACAGCGCATTGAGTATTGATGCCACATGCACCTTGACAAGGGTCGATACATTTGTTATTTGAGCAAGCCCTATCCACTTGGCAATCATTGTTTGTAACACATTCCGGACGGCAGCCTAAGTAAGGATCTCCAAAATATTCCGGCAGACAAGTGCATGCCCCCGCGGAATGTTTAACTTTGCACTCTGCGTTTGGTCCACACGGGGATGGATTGCATGGATTTGTTTCTTCCTCGCTCGGTACGGTGACTAAAAAAGTCAGATACGTTAAGTATTGTGTAAAAGGCCCGGTTTATTTTAATATAAGAAAACAACCCACCAATAAAATAACAACCACTAAATGGATCCCCGACATAATTTTCACGACAATGACAAACAGCTTTGTGAGATATAACCGTACAATCTGTATTTGAACCACAGGACCCTTCACATGGATTAGCACACTTTTCTCGAATACAAGCTAGATTACTTGCACACTCTTCGTCGCGTATACATTCTGGACGACAATTGGGCGATCTACCAATATAACCGGATTTGCAAGAACATGCTGGAATCTCTCCTACTACACGACATTGAGAGTTAGGTCCACATGGTGAAGGTATACACGGATTACCAGATGGTTTTGGCTGTGGACCTGGAATACGACAAGAATAGTAAATTATCCCTTCATGTTGACTTCTAATTCTATAGATCATTTTTGAAACATTATTTTAATAAATTATTAAATACTTACGATCTTCAAGTGCACATTGCACAAATGGATCTCCTACGTAATTTTGTGGACAACTGCAAAGAGCGTTATGATTGACTACTGTGCACTTAGCATTGCTGCCACATGATCCAATACATGGATCGATACACTTTTGGTTTACGCATGCTTTGTTTGGCATACAGTCACTACTGACCATGCATTCTGTTCTACAAAAAGGAGGAGACCCTAAATATTGTTCTTGACAGGAGCAAATTGCGTGTCCATGACTAACCCGACATATGCTATATGGCCCACAAGGTGAAGGTAAACAAGGATCTACCGGTTCAACAGCACCTAAAAGGTATATATGGTGTTATTTTAAGTAGTTTTATGATATTAATTTAATTCAAAAATGGAATTAAGCATAAGTCTTACTTATATAACACGACGTGAATGGATTTCCTTCATATCCAGCGATACACGCACATGACGGCGCGTGATTATTAACACGACATTCTGCATTCATCCCGCAAACGCCCGGGCAAGGATCTTTACATTTATTATTTATACATGCTCTATCTTTTGGACAATCTGAATTTAAAACGCATTCCGGTCTACATTCTACGTAAGGATCTCCGTAATAATCGGGGAGACACGAACAAGATCCTGCTCCATGTCTCTCTTTACATACAGCATTAGCTCCGCAAGGTGAACGAGAACAAGGACTTAGCACTTCAGCTTCAATTGCTATAAATTGAAATGGATAATTTAGTACTTGTATAAGTTATTTCCGTTAATACATATTTTCAAAGTTTTTGTTTACTTACGGGGAGTGATTGAGCATCCAGAGAATGGATCGCCTGTGTAGCCTTGTTCACAAGTACAAACAGGCACATGTTTTACTACATTACAAGTGGCGTGAAATCCGCAAGACCCTGGACACGGGTCGCTGCATCTTTCAGATATACACGCTAAATTCCCAGGGCATTCAACATTCATAACACATTCTGGTCTACAATTTGGTGGTCGTCCTACATAATTGCTCAAACACGAGCAAACAGGAACATCATTTACATCCTGGCACTGGGAGTGCGGGCCGCAAGGGTTCGGTATACAGTTATTTATAGGAACCATTTGTCCTGCCAATCAAATATTTGTTTTAGAATTGAATAAATGTAAATAATTTAAATACAATCAAAACGTATATATGAGTAACATTACTTACTGTCATCGGGGAAGCATCTTACGAAGGGATCACCAGTGTAATCACTTTGGCAGCTGCACACAGGGTTATGATTCACAACTTGACACTGAGCGTTAATACCGCATGTACCGGGACATGGATCTTGACATTTTTGATTTATACATGCTTTGTTGGGTCGACAATCAGAACTCACTATACATTCGGGCCGACAATTTGGCGGTGAACCGACACACATATCGAGACATGTACAAACGGCATGTCCATTAAAGGTACGACATTTACTATAAGGGCCACAAGGAGAAGGGTGGCAGGGGTCAACAGGTTCCGGTGGAGCTGAAGTAAAGAATGTAGGTAAGAGTAAAGATATATCGAGGCTAAAATAAAGAACAGTAATAGAAAGCAGAGATAGTCTTACTCATAACAGGAGAACATGCATGAAGAGGATTCCCATTATATCCAGACAAGCAATAACATGAAGGTGCATGATTCGTAACTCTACATTCAGCGTTTTTCCCACATGTGCCAGGACATGGATCAACGCATTTGTTATTGAAACAGGATCTGTCTATAGAACAATCAGTGTTCATGACGCATTCGGGGCGGCAGCCCAAATAAGGATCACCGTGAAAATCGTCAATACAAACACAAGACCCAGCACCATTTCTTTCTTTACAAATTGCATTAGGTCCACAAGGTGATGGATTGCAAGGATGGCGTTGAACCTCTTTAGGAACTGAAATTGATTTACATATAAATATTACTAAATACCACAATCATGCAAGTAGACCGTAACATTCTTTTTGAACATAATAAATAATTACATAAAGAGTGCTATCTACCAACAAATATCTTATACCTATTTAAATGCATATATAAATAGTATATATTTAAGATGTATGAAGTAGTTACCTGTTTTAAATGCATATTGAACTGGAATTGCACAGGAGCGGAGCACTTACCTTCGAAAGGACTGCAGCCCGCGAATGGGTCTCCAGAGTATCCTTCGTCACAAGAACATATAGGTTGGTGATTCTGTACAATACAACGTGCATTGAAGCCACATGAACCAATGCAGGGATTTACGCAGGTCCCACCCAAACAGGACAGAGCGAGCGGGCAGTCTTGATTGATGACACATTGGGGGCGGCACGTTGGCGGGGCCCCAAGGGTGCCCGGTTCACAAGCGCACACTGCCCGGCCAAGTTCATTGCGACATGTTGAATGTGGCCCGCACGGTGAAGGCAAACAAGGATCGGGTGCTGGAGCCGTAATGCCTAAGAGAAATACAATACAATATTATTTATTATCTAGACCACTATAAAAAACAAAGAAACAAAAGAAATATAAACAAGGAACGAAGTACACTCAAAAGGAGACCTTATCGCTGAAGTAGCGATTTCTTCCAGTCAACCTTTAGGCGAAGGACAGCACGTACAGTAAACAAGGCAGGGGTATAAAACTTATTAACAAGATGTTAAGTAGTATATACGAGTATATTTGTGTATTATAAATAACATAAAACATATACACACATATACATAAATAATAAATATATACAAAATATACATAACATGTACGAGAGAAAAATAAAACGTAGATAAGAAAAGAAAAGAAAAATATTTTATTTTAACTAATAAGTTACTTTATCCAATATATGTATTAGAAAGATAAAATTTATCAGGAATGCCATCCCTCGAAAATTTATTGTGATTGTGAGATTCGCTCGTCATACAAAAAAGAATAAACCGCGTTTGACGAAAACGAAATCAGCTTATAAGATATTTTTAGGGAGGGAAATGAGAATACTGAAAAGGTCACTAGTTCAAGTAAAAAGTTTTCTTCTATGTTAGAATACAAATTTTGACAAAATTTGGTGTCATGTTATTGTGTCAATACAAAAAAATAAAAGATACAGGATCGTTTCTTACTTACCAATATTTCGATTTATTAATTTTATTAATAATTCACGTAGTGTGTCACCTGTATTAAAATTCAGGGCAATAATATTTGATCTGAAGTTCAACGACTAAAAATCGTCTCAAAGGCCATACTATCGTCGTGTTACAGGTGTGACAAGTACTTACTTTTTCTGTAACATCTGATGAACGGATCGCCTTCAGGAATATTTTCAGGACAAGTACATATTGGATTGTGTCCAACAACATGACAACGAGCATCTAGTCCACAGCTGTTTGCACAAGGATCTTTGCATTTGTGATTAATGCAAGCACGATTGGTCGGGAGTCGGAGTTAACCGCGCATTCGGGGCGACAGGCGGGCGGCGCGCCCAGGTATCCAGCGCGGCATGAACACGCTGCGCGGTTGCTTACTACATGACACTCGCTGTTTGGACCGCAGGGTGAGGGCTCGCAAGGATTAAATGGTGTCGCTGTATTAATTAAATACATTTGGTTAATGTTTTTAATTGCAGTTTAATATTTATAGATCAACATTAAAATTTGATAGCGATTTAAACGAAAGCTTAAAAATAAATACTTACATGGCTTATATTCTGGACGACATGATGAAAATGGATCACCTTCATATCCTTTGAAACATGTGCAAACAGGAATATGGTTTGTAACAGTACATTCGGCGTTTACACCACATAAATCCCTGCATGGATCCCGACAATGGTTCGATAAGCAAGCGAGGTGATTTGGACAATTTGAATTTATTGTACATTCAGGTCTGCAGCCTCCCGCGTATGGATTGCCAATATTTGGCGGTATACAGGTACATCGAGCTGCGTTATTGACAACCGTACACTGTGTGTTTTCTCCACATGGAGACGGGTTGCAAGGAGTTAATGATTCGTCCTTGCTTGTAATGCATCCAACGAACGCATCACCTTTATATCCGTCTAAACAGCTACACAAGGGGGTATGATTGACGACATCGCATCTAGCGTTACTTCCGCATGCACCGATACATGGATCTGCACATTTATCATTTATACAGGCTTGATGTGGGGGACATTCCTGACTGATTACACATTCTGGCCTACAATATGGTGGTGTACCAGAATAATTAGGACGACAAGAGCAAACAGGGCGCTTTAGCTTTATTTCACATACTGAGTTAGGTCCGCATGGAGATGGCATACAAGGATTTTTATCTGATGGCACTTGAGGTACAAAAGCAGTGCAAGCAACAAAAGGGTCACCCATCTTTTCTGGACCACAACTACAAATCGGATTGTGATTTACTACGATGCAATTAGCTCCCACACCACAACTTCCTTGACACGGATTAATGCATTTTTGATTAACACAAGTCTCACTCTGTGAACAGTCAGAATTGCTAACACACTCTGGCTGGCACATTGGCGGTATACCTCTGTAGCTTGGGAGACATGAACATAGTGCAAAACCAGAAGAGGAAACCATACAACGACTATAAGGTCCACATGGAGAAGGATCACACGTTGATATAGATGGTACATTAACAGGGGCCACATTACACCTGATAAAGGGATCTCCAGTTTGACCAGGCGCACAATAACAGATTGCGTGATGGTTGACAGTTTCACATAACGCTCCAATTCCACAAACGTCTTTACAGGGATTTTCACATTTGTTATTCAAACATGCCAAGTTGGTTGCACAATTACTGTTGACGACACATTCTGGTCGGCACGATATGAAAGGATTACCAAAGAAGTTGGGCAAACATTGACATGTTAGGGCTCCTTTTATATCTTGACAAATAGCATTGACACCACATTGAACATTGTCACAAGTCTCGGGTAGAGTAGCTGTAAAAAATATTTTTAAGATTTTTTAATAGTGACGATATATAAATATATGTATATGTGTTCATTCATGACATATTATTAAAAGTCTTACGTTTAGGGTTCCGTTTACAATTTTCATAAGGATTTCCCTCGTAACCATCGACACATCGGCAAATTGGATCATGATGATAAACGGTACATTCAGTATTTACACCACAAGAACCCGGGCATGGATCTACGCACTTATTTCTCAAGCAAGCCTTATCAAAAGGACAATCTGTACTCAATACACATTCAGGCCTACATGCTGGAATGTTAATTCGATTTGATCCAAGACAAATGTCACAAACAGCAAACTGATTTCCATATGTATCACAGGAAACGCTAGGATCGCAAGGATTTGGAGTACATGGTTGTGCAGTAGTATTATCGGGTGCAATATGTATGGCTGGAATAAACACAAAAATAATTAAAAACACACATGTAAAAAGTTAAATTTGTGATCTTTTAAAAGTTAAATTTGTGACTTGTATTTGAATATACCAATATATACGAGTGTGCATATATTATAGCAATTGTAAGCTAAATCATAACCATACGTAATTCAATATAAACTTTCTAACACACTTACGTCTGTAAACACACTGAATTAATGGGTCCCCTGTGTAGGAATCAGGACATAAGCACGACACAGTATGGTCCGAACACAAACAAGCTGCATTAATTCCACATATGTTTTTGAAAGAGCATGGGTCAGTGCATTTTCGATTGATACACGCTTCGTTTGACGGACAGTCAGAATTCATAACACATTCAGGTTTGCATTCTTTAGTTGGATCTCCGAAAAATTCAGGAAGACAGGAACATACAGCTTTGTCTCTTACATCCTGGCATATTGCATTTATACCACATTGGATTTTATTACAAGG
>DWMP01000016.1:0-14860 GCA_018245295.1 Agara epimachia | reverse complement strand
CAGAGCCTATTAAATGCAAACAAACAATCAAATCTTTCCTCTTTATAATATTAGTATAGATATTCGCATTTTGTTGGCGCGCTCGGGCTTAGTTAACGTTGCAATGTACATTACATTGATATAGAATGGACACATGGGTACAGATAGGTACAAAACGCTCGTTGAAACATACAATGGATCACGAGTATGTTATATATCCATAGGTTGTGGGATGGATACCGACCGAGGGCTAACATTTGCGAGATGTGCACATTTGTATCGCATAGGTACATTGTAAAATATCTACATAAGTATTAATACTTGTATATGTAGTACAGACGAGTTGGCGACTAACTCGAATCTCCTGCAAAACTTACTGAGCAGCGTGCCGAACGACGCGCCGGGCCTCCCCCGGCTGTAATTGAAAGACATCATTGATAGTATGTAATTAGTATTTATTTACGACTTCGACTCTTTGTCTGCAAGCTTCGTCTGTAGTGGAGATGAATGGGGAGCATTTGGAAGGTTCGCGGATCGTTACACAGTCCATTATCCTAAAGCACCGCGCACGACAGTCGGGCAGGTGTACGCAAATGTATCATACTCCGAACCCAAGTGCGTGACACACAAAATCCATGGCAGCACTCATTTAGAGAAAATGTAAGCATAATTACTTTAACCTATTAAATATTGTCCCCGTGATTTATACTATCGTATTATAAATAGGATGTTACTTTGTTTCACGTTAGAAAAAGGCGTTGCCATGTAGTGTCCCGGTTGAAACCTCTACATGGTCTACCACCTACCCTTGAATAGTGTAATCGCCAGACTCTACTTTGGCTAGTCGGTGCGTCTGAATATTCTGTGGTAGAGTTTGAACAAGGTGTGGCCATGTACACTATTTACGAGTATGTAATTTTAAGACGATTCAAGCTCTCAGGAGATTATCGAAGTTTTTTTTATATGCAGACAATGACAAACTTTCTATATGCACGCTTTGTACACATTGTACACGTGCATACAGCAAAACCGCTAATTTGGTACCCGATACGGCATATTTATACTAAAAATTGTTTTAAGCACACTAGGGATACACATGTAGCATTATAATATGTATGGTCGCTTTATAGAATTATACGTGTAGTAAGTTCGGTCCCCTGTTTGGTTATTCATGAGTGTGACAAGCCGCAACCTCCCGCGCGTCCTCACGGAGGCTGTGGCTAGCGAGCGCGGAGAAACGTTACTCCTAGTTTGCTAATCCATTTACACGCCACCGTCGCTCTGTGTGGATCTGAACTGAGTGATCATGTCTTGCAGTGACACTGTAGAGTGAATTAATATGGAGGCCTTTCACTTATCGGATGCTGGATAGTTTCTGGCCAATTTTACGACATACGACATACGATTTATGAATGTGGATTCGTGTGCAGTATGTTGATGACTTCAATTAATAGATAACTATGTTAACATATATTTACAATTTAGTACCTATACCCAATTTGATCGTACGTCTGAGTTTGAAACTCTCCGAACTGGAGAAGTCTCAAGTCCAATGTTTGTGACCGGAAATTTGAAAATAATATACGGCACTGAAGTTTTGCAGCTAACGGCCTTCATATTATTATTATTTCTATTAAATTTCTCCCAGTATGTACTGGAGCATCGTGGTGGAGTATGCTCCAGGTCTTCCTCAAATGCAGGGAGACTCGAGAGTCTCCCTACATTTGAGGAAGACCTACTTAGGCCGAGGCCTGCAGTACGTCTTAGAAACGGTTACACCCATTAAAGCTTTGTACGAAACACCAACATCAAATATTTCACTAACTCTACGGGCGCTCTATCGGGAACATCATTAATTAAACGTTCGTAGCGAGTGCATGCACAACCTTTGAGAGGCTCCTTGTGTCGCACACCTCCGGCCCGCTTGTGGTAAAGTAAGCTCTGACCAGAAGAACAATTAATTAGCGTGTAGCGTGTGTATGCATGTTTGTTTTGGTCTACTCGAACTTAACGTGTCCAAGGTTCCACCTCATACGTTACAATTTAGAACAATTGTAAAGGAACCGTGAATGTATCTACATGAGTGTTTTATTTTATATCATTGACAATTGAATCAAACGTTCTACTGTCATCAATATGTATATATATGTATATGATGTGATGGTATAATAATAAGAAAAAAAGCGTTCCGCTAGTGTCCTCTCACAAGAAGAAACTTCGGTGCAGCGTATAAAAATATGTTCATATCTAAAGTTTGCTTCATTCAAAAACTAAAACACACCAAGTTCGTAAATCTATATCTCCATCGAAAAGACCAAGATTATCGACAATGTAATAGTAATCGATTCCCCTGGGGCTTGTCCCCGTCCACATGAGTTTCACAAAAGCCGATGTGTTCCTTTTTTATTTCCTTAAGCTACTGTAACTTCCTGTCTGTTACTAATTAGGATTTTTCTGTATTTCAATTTTAAGTGTAAATGATTATATGCGTTTTCTTTGTTATACTTCTTAAAATTATTCTACCCCTTTTACTAAGGCACAATCAGAGGGTTGGCATTTTAAAATTTCAGATGATACAGATTTTTTAATCAAATATTTTTAGTTGAATCCACGTCCAGAAAGCAGACATAACGGAGGTCCAATTCAAAATTGATCAGCAAGGTCCTCACTTACTCATTAACAATTCCGAGAAATGCCTTTGTCTGGAAAATATATTTGGACATCCGTTTGAAGGATATTTATGCGCTGAGCAGGAAATGTATCTGGCAATTTGTCCCGCCCTCTCTCATTCTCTCCCCCACCCACCCATTGTGCATTCAATCACGCGGTAACGATGTCTTGTTTAGGATTTGCAGCATATTACTTTTTGAAAAAGGAACCTTTGCATGTTTTCATTATTTACCATTTAGAAACGACTCAGTAAGAGATGGCATAAACAAAATATACCAAGCGCTACTTTCGTGTTTTAAAATACTTTTTGTAAATACTTGTATTTTAACCGGAGGTATAAGTTTAAGATTTAAAATTTTCTCTTAGTGTCATTTTCAATACTGTCTGCTCATATATTAGGCTAAGTTTTTGCTGGGGCTAGCAAATTTCTATTTTCTTAGATAAGTCATTGACAATGATGACCTGACCTTACCCAATAACTCCCTTACATTTGCCTACACATTACGTAGACAGCGCGGCTCGATGTTATGCCACTGAACGCGATCGCGTGCGACCGACCGTGCAGGGCTGGATGCGTCCAAAAGGGAGATTGGAATGCCGGACGTACTATTCCCAAAATTAAACGTTCAGAAGATCCTGCGTTTCTAGAATATTGATCGGGATCTGATAAAAAAAGTGCTAATAGCACTTTATAACGGTTCAATGAGAGCGAACTTGTAGTGAATTGTAGAAATCTTACAGTATTTATGGTTTCTTAACCTTTATTTAATATGTCAACTTTTGCATTTGGTTGTTTATGACTCCCTCTTTATATTTTTCATATCAGCCAGTGCGCTGGGGTTTTGTTATAAAACATCATGATTGTATTCACTGGTCAGCCCTGCTTTAATACAAACTACCCAGATCTAAACGTCCGTCGCCTGGCACTAGTGGCGGGCCAACTGCCAAAGCGCTTTCTGGTTGCCAACGAGCGTCTCTAGCCCGATGTCTTGCCCACTGATTCAACACTTAATGGAATGCTTTTCGATTATTCAGTTTTTACCAATGATCTCGGGGTATTTATATCTTATACTGAGTTTTGGATGAAAGTTGTAATTTTATGTGTATATGTTTATGAAAGTTTTTATTCAGATACTTCACTTTAGTACCAGAAGCCTTTTGTTTGGGTTAAGTAGTGAGTTTTAGAGATGATCACGATTGTGTTGTGATACTTTTTTCATACATACGAAAATTCAATTGTCATAGTCAAGTTCCCATGATACTACTAGTTGGCAAGCTAACTTGGGACATTTTGATATTGTGTCTGCAAGAAAAACCAACAGACTTTGTTACGAAATTAAGGTAGGCTTCAATGATGTCAAAAATGTAAGACAAAGACAAAATGTTTATTAATGCGACGCAGTGATCTAACGCGATGTAAAAGAAGTATGTTTCATATGTTTTTAAATCGCGTCTTTCGTATACCGACGATTTGTGTGTAACGTGTAAGATGTAGTTGTAACGCTCAAAGAAAACCTCCCTCATTTTAATATCGTCCACGGGGTTTGTTTATTTGCTCTCTCGTGCTATTCATTCGGTACATACAAGCGCCAAGACTCACTCCAGTCCGCATCTGGCGTTGCACTCGCTCACAAAGCATCCGCTGAACAAACAGGCGCTTCGAAACTGTACTCCTTTATGTGCATTGAGGTTTATTCGTCGACTCGCTGAGTAAAAAACTCAATTGCAAGTGTCGGATGTGTATTTTTATCGCGGCGTGCAGTAAATATTGGACTGAGCTTTGTTTGCGAAAGTGTCTGCTTTTGTTTTTTCGCTTCTCGTATTACAGTATTGCTTTTCATGATTTTCATAGATTTCAACGAGAGCCGGAAACAACTTAGCAAACGAGACGATGGTCTTGTTTGCTAAGTTTGTCAAAACGTCTTGTTAAATGTAACAACAATTATAGCGGGATCATTAATTTGCTGACAACATTTACAAAAGCCTGCACGGGACATTATATCACATATCGCTTGAAAAATGAGATCCCCCGCCCGACGACGAGACGGCTCTGGCTGTACGCAAATCTTCATTATCCGTTTAATTCCGCTCCCGCAATAATGAACGAGATATTTCTCCAGGATTTCTCTTCCGACTTTTATTTTCTTGCGTTACTTTTACTGAATATATTCCTTTAATTATTATTACTTTTTCACGTTTGTGTATGTTTTTTTATTTTAACTCATTGTTGTAATCAACTGTAAGTGTGTAGCAAAGCCATTACTCTCCATAATAAGCGACCACGTTTCTTCGTTGCCACATAATAAATATACATGACGCATAATAATGATACACAGTGCACCCATGATTCATTAATTCCTAAAACCTCAATAGGCATTATGGGTGGTTTCTCTAAGTCATGAAAAGGTTTCCACAACATGTACCGATAGATGATAACAAATTCTATTAGTATGTGAATAATTTCAAGGAATGTTGTCACTCTTTAAAATTTAAAATAAAGCCGTGTACGACGCCTTCAAATTCCGCGGGCGATACACACATTACGAGTACACGTACTAATTTGTTTGTACGTTGTATCTTTGTGTCTCCGTGACGATGATCGTGTCACCCTGTCCCGTGCGCGGTGAAATGGTACACATACTTGCTTTTCATCTGTGAAGACAACGGCGATTTTTTGGCATTTTTCAACAATTTAAATGCATTATATTCCTTTATATATAAACATTTCGCTATTGTCACAAGAGGGGTTTTAACACGACGAGTATAACTGGAATGTTCTGTGACCAAGTTCAGGACAGTTTTTTCTTTTGAGCATTTATCTAGATCTTCGTTCATTGCAGTGACCATGCAATTGTCTAATGTGATTGTAGTAGTTTCGTCAATACATTCTGACCTCTCCGGTAGTATTGAATGGTGCAGTACTGTGGTAGTGATCATGCTATAAACCAACGCCATAAAAGTGTCACCGAAATAAAATTCTTCAATACCGACCGATCTCTGCGGTCGTAATTCTACAATCTGTTGTGTCGATTCCGTGTCGCTTTCGTGTTATTAACCGTATAGATTTATTGAAAATTCGATTGAAACCCTCTTTACGAGTCGATGCAACAGAATACGCCGTTACATTTATTCACATCGTAAATAAACCGCGAGCCAGCAGCATCAGTGCAATGACCCCGAAATTCTCTAATGTAGAGCACCTCTCATCTCATCGCATCTCATCTCATCTCCCTGGAGCGCGGAACACATCTCTATTCCCTTAGCCTTACAAGTATCGTTGAGCAGCGTTTTGTTATTCGGGTGCTTTTGTTTTCCATTTTGACCTTTTCACAGACCTGATTGCAACGACTGCAACCAATTTAGTCCTGTTAGGAACAGGTTTTGTAATATCATTTAGTTGCAATGATTTAACTTGATGATTGACTTGACTTGTTGACACTGTTGAAGCTCGGCAACATCGTGTAGGTTCTATTGTTCGAGAATAAAAATGACAGTTAATTCTGTTTATCGATCAAAATATTGTATTATGATAATGCTACCGTTGGAGCAGGTGCTGTGGCTATCGGATTTATTTCAAGGGAGACATATCGAACCTTTTTACACGAAATGTAAAACAAAATTCCAACAGCTTAGATTCGCTCAAGCGGAATATATCGCATGGGAAGAAAATGCATTTTCCTTGGCGTCCGTCGTACTCCATCTGCGTCCTCGTCATAGCGCCCGTGGAATATGTCTGATTTATTTATTTCTAACTTTCTGATGATAGTAGAGACGCATACCATTGAGGGTTTTAATACAAATGGTAATCGAAAAAGAGGATAATTATGTGTACATTATGTACAACGACACAAGCGTAGCCTCCACTCATCAGCGAATTGTCGCAAAAATGTACATTACTAGTAATGTAATTATTTAAATAATACTATATACAAGTATGTTTTTCTATAGTTTAAACTCCCGTTTTTTAACACTTCTTATGATGTAATTCCACATTAACATAGAATATAGTGAACAGTTGATATAATTAACAGGTCAGTAATCCAAGGTGTCTGCCGAGAGACGCGGCGTCGAGCATTACAGAATTATCCAAAATACCATATTTCCATCAGTACGGTTACCATAGAGCCCGCCGTGAATTTCATATTCATCCTCCCGGCGCGAGACCCCAGTCTCGCACGCGCGCCAGTCGCCGGCGGGCGCTGGGGGCGGTCGGCCGCGTTTCGTACATCCCTATGCCGCTTATTACTGTTCTCGATATGGCGTTTATTACAAAAAATCGATTGCCTAAATCGCGCTTTAGATATTTTTTCTAATCGTGTTTTTTGTAGTTGTGTGATATATCAGTGCTTAAATAAAACGATATTCCACGAGTACAAACGTAATATTACTACGAGTATGTACTGTGTTGCTGGTATCAATATGTGCTTAGATGTCTAATATAATTACTGCTAATCATTTAACAGATGCGAATAGTTGCCGGAGAGTTGCGGTTACTAAAGCTTAGGGTTGTTTATTAAATACTATACATAAATGAATGTTCCATTACTGGCAGACAAATTGATTGCAACGTAGAAATTATTTACATTTTTAATGACAATTCGATTTTTTTTCAATAATCTTAACTGTATTAGCTTTTTTGAATTAAGGATTCTGTGGTTACATATTAGGCTTCTTATCATTATAAAACCAATGTTTTTCACACTTATGTTTGCTGACAATTTTTCTTTTAACGCACCTACATTGAAATCTAGCTTCAAATAAAAGGATCTAAATCCTTGACTAAATAAAAATGGTCATGGTTTTACAAACAAATTGTTCATTTAACCTTTTATATTCATAAGTATTGGTTTTTTGGTTAATATTTTGATTAACGAATAGTAATAATAAAACTGCGTATATGATTAGTCTTGTACATTGTCGATAAGTGATCACCGACGCGGAAGGCGTGCCCACCGTTGTGAAGAATCTAAGTGAAAATACAACAGAACACTTTCTAACAATAAGAGCCGGAACGGGAACGTCTCGAAGATAATTTCACATACGTGAAGGATCACATCAAATTCTATATGTATATGCAGGCAGTCGGTCACGGCTCGCCGGCCACTTGGCAATATGCGATGACACCGTCGCGTTCGGGGCAAGCTGTGCAAACAGAACACGATCGGAGCGAGCGAGGCTACCGACCACCAATTCCCAGCTGAACTCGAGTCATCGTGTCGAGTGTTGCGAAACAGAGCCTTCTGTGTGTTAATTTGAGCGCGTGACTCAAAGTGTTCTGTCTTCGAATGCAATTAAAGAGGTGCTCGCGTTTATGCACTCCGCTAATGGTTGCAGCTGTAACACAAGCCTACAAGTGGAACGTTTTTAAACGCCGTTCTAATGGTTTTCTGTTGCCATTGATAGTATTAAGTACTAACGAGGCGCTATGTGCTGTAACAATGGAACCGTTTAGCCGCATGACGCAAATATAGTGTCAGTTGAAGTCCGGTCGAGCGTATACTGCTCTTATACTCTCTCAGTTAGTTATAACTGATCTTGGAATTTATAGCAGTTCTCATTAGTAGACTTTTTGAAATGCATCCAACTGCATAGATCTTATTTTTCCAACCGACTTCCAAATTGTACGTCCAGATAATTGTGTGAATGATATAAATTTTACCTACGATGAACAAAGATGCCTCACGTAAAAATAATATTTAAGTTTTTCGTTGTAGACTGCTCTTGACAAAGGACGGACTTGTACTAATAGCATTCTCACCCAGTCAACTTTTGTGCCGTTGTAAATATTCGAATTATTATTCTAAATGCACGGAGTCACACTAAAAGGGAAGATGTAATTAGTAACGTGACATGGGGCCCTAGAATAGTCGTTAAGTCATTAACTCCCTCTCCAACCCTGTCGATACTCTGTGCACCGGCAGTATTTTAGAGATTTTAATAAATGTGTGGTTAAATAAAACGGTCAATGACCTGTGCAGAGGCACACTGAAAATGATTTATACATAAAATAATACATTTGAAGTACGTTAAATAAACGGCTACCATAATACTATGTTAACGCTTTACGTCCGCCTACCTTGGAATACTAAACTTTGGAAACAATAAATCAAATTGTGTAGAAACTATTTTTTATCTAAAGTATTGGAAATCTAATATCAACTTAAAGACCGATCATTGGGCTATTCGGTCGTCTCGATTCACTTCACATCTAATATATTTTCCAACCATAATATTATAAAACTGCATAGTAAGGACTAATAAATGCAAAGTAGAGCTTTCCAACCGTCTCCACAATTCGCTCCACGATTCGTTATATTTAACTTAGCTTATCTTTTTATCTGCAGCTCGTAGGTTATCTGGTCCCGCTCCGCAGGAATACTGAGAAATAATGAACTTTCAACTTGTGTAATAGAGAAATCGCAAATTCCTAATGCGAAATATTAGAAAATGATTCTGTGAAATATCTCTCTGAATAATAACGTTATCTGGTTGAGATTCTTAACTCGCTACTGCATGGAATTCCAATATGAAATGAATTCTGTATAACACACTTTTACCAGACCTATGTACATATATACAGGTCGGGTAAACCGATTTGCGTGGACTCGTTCTCTATCTAGACAGCTATTTCATTTTGATTCCGAACATTTGTTTTATTCTCTGTTAGAATTTATATAATGATTTGAGATTTTCCACCGTTATATCAGTTGGCCAATTTCAGGACCAAGAATAGAACTAATGTAGATAAGTCATACATTTTTGAAATGTGAGCAAAATCTTTACGTGGAAAACGCCATTAGGCATTCAGTTGGTCCAGTCAGGCAAAAGTGGCTGTTTATTGGCACACAAGCAATAATAAAGGATTATATTTTTTTACCTAAGATTACACTAATTTAGTTAAATGACTCGTACTGATGAAACTAAGGTGTCTACATTTCCTTCTGCATTTTCGTTGTAATAGATTCATTATCTTTCAGCCCGCTTTCCAAATTGTGCTTCATAGACGCAAAGTGATAATGTATATGCATATTGTAATTTAATGTGACCCAAGTTTCACCACTTGCAGCCTGCCTTCGTTTAATATTCATTGGACGCTGTTATCAGCTGTTTCTCTGTTCCGTCTCAGTAGCGTTTGCGTCACGTCTAAGATTAACTCGTTTCTTTTGTAACATATATTTATATTATTTACTCTCACTATGATCTCTGTACATTTATTTTATCTTATCATTTTCACCTACTCCGTTTCTAAATGAATAAACTCACCTAGAAACGTGTCGAGGACTCGTCATCTCTGTAAAGCTTTCGTCGTTAATTTTCATAAACTGGTACTTTTCGTAGGAGTGTTACGTAGCTTTTGAAGCACTATAATCATATCATAATGAAACGCCTCTCTTGCTAACGCCACTTTTACCGAAATTCATGATTTATTCGATTTTTGTTATATGAGTTTTTATAGGTCACAAGAAAATCAGACACTTTCGTAGTATCGATTTCATTTAAATATCCTTTGAATACTTGAGTTATTAAGTCGATGACTTCATCGACTCAATAACCCAAGCTCTTCATAAGTCACAACCTACTTTTTTGATCGGGTAAATTAGACTTTAAAAAATTATATCATTGTTGTCATCATTATTTTCAAAGTTATCCACGATAATGTTGGCATTTGAAAAAGTTTTTTCGAATAAAGATAGTTTGTACTAGCTACTGCTATGTTCGGTATCGATCAGATCATTAAAACACACACACAACTCGGGGCAGCACGACAAATGCGCATTAATAAAACTTAAGCTCATATAACGGCTGCAATTTGCCTGTAATATTAAACCAAACTTCAATTTATTATCTATCTACTAAAACTCTGTATTTTTCGTATACGTAGGACACTTTCGAAATAATTATGTACTCGATTAAAATATTTTGGCTTCGCAATTGCATTAGAGACCCTTGCCCAGCCGTGGGATCCAGAAATGGTCGCAGCCAATATTTTTGTGAGAACAGTGCGGATAAGATCTCGAAGATATAAGGCGTGTCTATGCACAACATTTCGTATGTAACTATCATGATTCATCAACAGCTCGCTATTGATCGTGCATCTTTCCACTACACTCGATCATTCAATACATAAAATAGCTCGTATTTTCGTTGGAATCGTGAAAAAAGTCGTCCGCTGTTATACATTTACAGATAAATAGTGTAATATATTTTGATCCCGCGCGGGCTATATCCGAGTGGTGGCGTGCGGCGGTGCGGCTCCACGTTAAACACGAATAGTTTTGATATCATACGTTACGGTCGCTTTGAACGAACAATGAAATAATACAATTCGTTATAGTAATAACTGACCGCAGCAATGATGCCTTCGAATCGATTGGAAACATCGATTCGTGAGCATTGTTTAGATAACGGATGACATTTTTCTGTATTGAAAATGTAGATACCTACATACAATATTTTTAATGAAGTTAGCGGGGGCCAAAGAAGTTTGTCACGAATGTAGCCGAAAATGCTTAGTCTGCCCAAGTATAGTTTATATTAAACATCATAACATCACATATTAGCAACCTTGTAAGTGCATACTACCATGACATATATAAATATGTGTCACAGCCAGTACCGACGACCCGCTGAATTACACCTACGTACTGTGTTATTTGTGGATGAAAAAGCACTATAATGAAGACCTTTGATCGCAATCTGTATGCGATATAATTTTATATGCGGACTTGAAGACTTATTCATCAAGATAATTTACCCACATCAAATGATACGTTTGATCAGGGAGCCAGTCATTTCAATGACGTAATAGTGGCCGAGATATATTTTCCGGATTGATATAATATGCGTTATCTTAAAGCTGTATATTTGGAGTATGTGTACGAAACACTGAAAGTGTATGTAGATGTAAAATAAAAAGTACTATTTTGCATACAACGGTATTGTGGACGAAGTTGTAGGTAAATAACGTAGGTCGCAGCGATACTGTCCAATGTAAATGTAGGTAACGGTTTTTGTTACACCTTATTTTTATTTCCGTTTAGTGTGTTGTGTTGCGGCTAAAATTGTACTAGTTATTATTTTACGAAATGGATTATTAGTTTGGACTTTCTTTTTAACGTTTTTTATACTTCGTGCTTCCAGTTCACATTCAGTTGAAAAATAACGAGACTTTACGAAGGAAAATCATCCAAAATGCGCGCAATACAAGCGGTAACCGGGTTGTGTTGTTTACCGAGTTTAGATGTAGGCCCTTCGTTAGTATCGAAACCTTTTCAAGACTTAATCCTGCTTTGACCTTTGTGAATAAGTTACCGGCTGTTCTTCGGCTTTGATACGCTAGAGGGCGAACTTTATTTAATCGTATGTCAAGGTCGCGCTGACTTTTTGTGGCAAATACTTATGTAGAATTATTTGCCTGTTATTTTCATTTGAATCGTTAATTAGAATTCAAATTCTCAACGAATTGAATATTTGTTGTCGACCAATCGACTGAGTAGCCTGTGTGGTAGACTAAGGCCTTAAAGCTTCCCATTATGAGAGGAGACCAAAATAAAGAAGAAAAAGTCAAAAAACGGTTAGTAAAGTCAATTGTATGCGATTCCAGTAAATGTCCTGTCAATCCGATAATCCATCCGTTTTTATTAGGTTCCTCTATTTCTGTAGGTTTGCTAAAACTACGTGCGAATATAACAAGTGTCGCTTCTACACGCAACTTATTTCCTCTAGTGCCCACTTGGATAATCGATTATTTGCTAGCCATCCAAAAATAACTTTATCCTAATATGATTGGTTACATCTCCCTCCTTCCTCCAAAGTATGTCGTCCCGTTACCGCCCCTTAAAAGCCTTCAGCGCCCACGCAGGGGCGTTATCGTCCACTTTGAAAATACTGGCTTAAGCCAAATCAATCCCAGTATTACAGTATCTGTAATAATCGTCCGGTTCGTAGATAAATCGGCAACACGAGGGCATCGCTCGTAATCACCGGCCGCGTATCGACCGCGCCGTCGGAGGCTTCACTCGTACATTATTATTATTTTGTTATGAAAAAAGAATCTGTGGACATTGCATAAACATATTTATTGTTACGAGTATAAATGTAATCTTTAATTTTTACATTTACAACGTAAAAAAAATGTTATTGCATTTTAAATATGATGCAGTCAAGCCTTTTTTTTTTGTTATATCGAAATTCAAACGAATCGTTCATACTTAGTAATAAATTAAGCCATCGAGTGTAAGCTAGTGCGAATAGACGTATTGTTAACCTAAAAAGAAACATGTATCCAAAGAAGAGCCGCTGACCCGGAGCGCGC
Organism: Agara epimachia; assembly: GCA_018245295.1. Taxonomy (NCBI): domain Eukaryota; kingdom Metazoa; phylum Arthropoda; class Insecta; order Lepidoptera; family Hesperiidae; genus Agara; species Agara epimachia. The sequence continues at coordinate 1,896 of DWMP01000016.1, read as the reverse complement.
GGGCGGTGGGCGCCAACCGCCGGGCCCCCGACGAGCGACGAATTAACAGACGAAGGGTAGCTGACGTAGTGAACTTAACAATAAATAATCAGTAGTTTTACAGTAAGTACAAATCGGCATTGTCACTTATACTCATGATGATAAGATACCTCATACGCGGATTGTATACTGCCCGATGAATGACGGTCGCGGTCAGCTTGTGGATTGTTGACCGTTTGTGGAATTCGCTATATTTCGTCGAAACAATATTCTTTAAACATTATCGGAGACTTACACACCTTCCCACGGCTTTTTCTCCACTAGCCGGTCTCCACCAAACCACATTGGAGAAACGTTGTGAATCAAACTCGACATGTAGCCTCCCGCGACGACGACGGAGACTCCTACGTCATTAATAAATGTCAATTTATTTATACAGTCGGTATTTCCACGATTGAAATGCGACATTGCCAATGCTTCCGTCAGCTGCGACTCAATAAACTACAGCCTTAAAAGCGTTTCGCTCTTTAATGCGGCTATACTGAGTAGGTTCCGGCGGCGGTATATTATGTACTTGACATATTTATTTCAAACGCCATTTATATTTTCATTTTGAAATTACAATTTAAATACTTTCCTCGAGCTATAATTATATTTTGTTTTGGTGCTATTAAGCAGGTATGCAAGACACCTTTGAAGACCGTGAAACTGAGAGAAACCAGCGTAGCCATACCTGGCTGCGTTACCACCAATGTGCAGTACTATCTTTCTTTGGTGCTAGGATGGTTCTTATAACGTAAAAGAGTACTATGCAAGGCATTTTGAAAATTCCTGCCCTGACGGGGTAACATGGAGGTTGAAATATTGTATGACATTTATTAACGTATTCGACTGCGCGAATAATGCAGCGCGCAAAAGCTATTACCTAATATATATATATATATATATATAATAATATAAAATTCGAACCACGCGCGAACATCCCTTATGTTGAATTTATCGCTCAGTCATTTACTGTATTAAGGAGCGTGAAATGAAACTTTATCCGAACAAAGCACAAACGCGCAGTTCGCAAGTGCCACAAAACCTCTTTCGACACATTTCTTTGGGGTTAAAAACATGCCAACACCCTAGCGTCGCCTCGTTCACTATCGCCGTAAGAATATGAGGCTCCACGCATAATGGCGAGTGCATTTAGGATATATCACTAGTTTTAATTAGGGACAATTAAAAAAAATGAGATTAAGTAACCATGATTTAATACACAAGTAGGATTCGATGAATATTTGAGATAATGAACTAATAAAGGTTGTTATATCTCGTCAATAATGAACACCATATACTTCCTCGCAACACCGGTGTCCAACATCCAACGTCGAATGTGGCAGAGAAAATCACAACAAAGGCCAGTCACAGTCGGGTGCGTTACTGAGAGCGTGCTCAGAGTCATTGTGTGTCTCGTTTGGCTTCCTGAAAGGGTGCCGTCAAATCATCAGAGGACATGGACCCTTTGCCGCTTTTCATTTGCAGCATTTTGTAAAACGTAACGTAACGTAAATACCTTTATTAACATAATTTTCAGTTTTTAACAATACAACATGCTTCTTTTTATCTTGTTCGAATATAACGGCATCGCGTCGAACAGCCGACGGTCGTAGCTAGTTATCTTGTTTGGGTTTAAAACCTATAAAAGTTTTATTAATCCCCTGCGTGCCTTTACGGATGGGAGGGTCGTTGTGCCATTGTCGTCTAGGGTACACGCTTGTTATACTTAACAATACGTGATTGTTTAAAATATCATCGAAAGTCACATGTGTATTTTAATTTAAAAATTTCCGGTCAATATAACAGAGAGAGAAATTAGTGTTAATTTTTTGATATGGCCTTAAAACTTCTCTTGACGAAAGGGGAAGTGCA
>DWMP01000015.1:0-14888 GCA_018245295.1 Agara epimachia | reverse complement strand
GTAGAAATTCAAATATTACTAAATAACAGAGCTTAAACAGACATTAACAAAAACTGTAATTATGTAGTATTGCAGACACAGAATAACTATAAACGTAATTAATCTTATTTAATTAAAATTTTTGTTTGAATATCTACAATGACAGAGTTTACTATTCTATTACGAGTTTTAACTAAAACCCATATTGAAAATGCAATTCCAATGAATTCACTTTTTTTAAATTATTGTGTTGTACCAATGTGATGAAAACATTACAGAACCCAATACTAGTCCAACCCAAGTCCTGTTCTTTTTAACACTAACCATTCGCCAGAACATTCTAAACATGAACTTGTTACCATAAATTCCGTATTCCCACCAACATTATGCATAGAAATATTCTTTGGATGTTCAGGCGAAAATTATTCCAAGTAGGCGCTCCCTTTGACGTTTATTCGCTTGTTGAATAATGTTTTATTTTTATGAGTTTTCGTAACATCATTGGCACATCGGCTTCAGCGAAACTACTGTAACCCATACGCCGTATGACAATATCGACAAATATTCGTAAAAACTATCCAAACACTTCAATTCCCGCGAAACATTCCTTATACTCGTATATTGTTTTTCCTTATCGAATAAATGGTTTTGGCTACTTGTACAATTGTTTTTAGATAAGTATTTAACTGCTACATTCGCGCAATTGCTTATAATAAACCATATATATTGTTTAATTCAATAGGCATTCATAGTCAGCATTGCTAACCTCCTGGTGAAAGCAATAATCGTAAGTATTGTGTAGAGTTCTTGGAATTTAGCCTCTTATCCAACATCAATATCGCATGTACAGTAACTTATTTATTTCATTTTAATTTGTTTGTATATCAATTAGACAAGCTATTTCAGCGTTGTTAAATTTATTTACTTTCGTACTTCATGCGAATACTCATAGTAAGGATCAGGTAAAATAGATATATATTTAGGATCCCTTTGCGGAGAGACATTGTTATTGAAATAAGGTAGGCGTATGCCGCGACCCGGTTTATCGTTGCTTACTCCATCTATAAGACAATACAGAAGTACATTGAGATAGTTTTGTATTTTTTTGTAGTTTTTTCGATATGGTACCCATAACGGTTGGTAAGAAATGTGAGGCCGGCTGAAGATCCGTTATTTATAGAATGACTCAATATTTTTTTCTGAAGTAACTATGAATGTTATATAGTAAAGTCAGATTATCAAATCAATATGATTTATAAAAAAATATTTAACAGTAAATAATAAAGACTGTATTTTTCTAAAGAGGAAAGTAACATTCATTCAGACAATCATCTCGTATCAATTTTTCATTTCAATAACACATTGTAACAAAGTTAATTGAGTAACTTTTGTTCATCTGAGTTAAGAAACATTTAAGCCTGATTTATTTTTCTCATTTAAATTCACTTCGAAGTGTGTTTTCTCAACTTTGAGCTATAAATAAAATTAAATGATTTATATCGTTGCAAATAGTAGTGAACTTTAATGGCAACACTTTAATAACCTCTCAAAAATATTCTGGAATGAACCATTAAATGTATTAGAAACTATGTGTAAATAACATATCGGACAATGATACAGAAATTTACATATATAAAACATATATCGGAACTAATGATGCATTTCAATTATCTGTCTAAGCTCCTTACAAGTAGGTTTAATTACACCATTATAAATAGAAATGCAATTTGCGTGACAATAAGCTGTTTTTACAAATATCAATTATCTGTGCTCTAAACATAGTCCATAATAAACAAGACAATAGTTAGAGGGGTGGCTATTATTAATGAGATTAAGTTGTTTGTATGTTTATCATTTGTTCTTTTATAGATTTATTAGTGCAATGAACTTTTATGGAGATACATAATGTCTCTGTAATAAGAGTAGATAATTGCAACTGCGTAACATTAACTGAAGACTGAACAAATAATAGTTAAATTTCTACGATCAAATTATATGAAACACGTCGAAACTAGCAAGAAATAGCAATAAACGTTAGGGCGAAACAATTTACGCCCACGAATACGTAAGTTACATAACGATACGCGAACCAAATACGCTTTTGGCAATAACCGGGCAACATTCTAACAATTTAATGTGGCATAAACAATACAAATACTGGTACTGGCTGGTTGTACGCGCCTCCGGCATATGGAGCCGCGTACACGCCATATTTATTGTGTATGGTATTGTGGTGCGATCGTTACCGTATATCTGGGAGTGGGGGCGTATAGGGAAGCCCTATCATGAATCCCGATACGCACCGACCATCGTAGCGGGACCTACGCGACATTGTTAATATATCTCCGTTTGATATATCGCGGTGAGGGTCAGTTATGTTTGGTGTTATCGTAAAAGGGTTCGTTGATTGAACAGGGACACTCTCGCGGTCCTCTCTGACCCGGGCGCCTTGTTAATGGGTTTAATCGTCCCCGTAGTCCGTCTCGGCAATTTATGTTTCATTTTCGATCTCGTAATGCAAGCCGGATTATGCGCACATGCGACCCTCAAATTTGGAACGTAATGGTGATGTCGCGAGATATGTAAATTTTTAATGTTGTTTCACCGTGATAATTTACTAAGGCTTAGGCGGTCATCAACAAAAGGCATATTATGTACTGTCATGGACTAACTTTCAAAAAGCTTCTCTTAATATGTGCTTAATTTATTTTTATTGAAAACCGACAGCCAATACCTTGTTTAACAATGCACAATTACAAATGACAATTTAAAAGTTTCCACACATATCGCTTAAGTATTAAATATATAAGGACCGATAAACGTTAACTTTTACGCGTACACGAATTTGCAAAAATATGGAAAGAGAGCCAATATCAAATTTAAAATAAATTATTGTCTCTTGTTATACAGGTATGATACCTACCTCTAAGTATTTAATCAAAACTCTGTTTTTCTTATTAAACCAAGAAATAATCTATAATAGCATTTATTTTGTCATTTAAAATATCAAAAACATTCAGATTCCTCGTAGGGATTCAGAAACCAAAATAATATGTCAGCGGCGTTAAACCATAATAACAGTAGGGCTCGTTATAATACAGGTGCGGCTTTTATCAGAATTTAAAATAGGGATTAGCACTTAGCTAGGCGTGGCGTATCGCACGACCAGCCCGCTCGGATTTCACCGGATTCGACCGGATTAATCTGGCTCGGTGGCACTGCCTGCGCTTTGTCGCGATATCGAATTGTTTATTTTACGTTTTAAATTGCTGCCGGAAATCTGTTTTCATTACGTTAGATAGTAATTGCTGTTTGTATGGCTTGCAATAATGGTAATTGTTATAAGCATATTTTTATTTTTATTAATATCATTCCCATGTCTACTTTAATTAAATATAGTTGGATATGTTCCTCCAAAGGTATTACATAGATATTTTGTATATTTGTTTGTTGTGAAATATTTTCAACAGGCAAAGACAAAGACAAAGACAAAAACGTTTATTTTCACAAATATGGATACGTTTAAAGATTTTACCGAATTATTCTTATATAAGGATTTAATGAGATGTTATTTCTAAACGCTAATAAATTTGTACAATAGTTACACACACTCTATTGATATTACTCAGTTTAAATCCTAATATTTCTTGCTTATATTTTTAAAAATATATGCAATTAGGAAATGACCAAACAGTTAATTACATTTTGAATTTTAATTTAAGATGAAGAAAGTAAAAAACGAAACCAATATAGGTAGGTACATAAAACTTCGACACAGAATCTCCTGAATCCGGCCCCCGCTGCTACGTAGACCCGCTACGGCGTAGCACTAACATATAATCCTTTTCGCTACAATAGCAATTTCAAACTTCCTTAGGGGCTTCGGATAATCTTTCTTTATATCGAGCTACAAGCGGTAGCTACGAATGATTTTTGTCCTTTTCTAACACATTCGTAACAAACTTGTTTGACAAAGACGGAAAATACTGTTTGAAGAAAGCGCTTTACTTCACAATAAAATGGGGAGAGTGGTAATGTGTATTTAAATTTTGGTTCAAGTGTAATAATTCCGTTTTTTAATTTAATTTCTGATACCGTTCTCAATCTCAGTAGGGTGAGAGGAAAATAAATCTCGCCGCACGTTCACTTGATCACTCACTCAAGTTTATTGTCATGTTCCAATAGTACTTAACATTACAATGCATATTTAACATATCAACAGGAAGTCAAGACTAGGACTCTTTATATCTCTTATAACAAAAACATTTCATCTATCAGTATGTCATACAAAAGCTTGGTAAAGTCTGCCAGCAGAATTGATGTAAAGGATATCAATATTTATTTATTTATTTCTTCTAATCTTCACATGTTTATAAGTATTGCTATTAATAAAATATTTTGTCAAAAAATGTGCTCTCTAATTACAATATCACGAACAATAAAAACGTATACAAAATGTCCAACACTGCGGTAAGAAAGTCTAAAAAGCTTCTAAAATAATCTATATCAATTCTCTTATTAATTCGGGAGTGGAAAAGCGTTACTTTCATAGCTATTTTAATGGGTAATTTTCATAAACAAAGTTGGGAATCCAGGGTGGATGGGGAGCGCGGGGAGGGTTGGCGCGGGTTCCTTTTCCAAGATAGAAAACAGCTCCAGCGCTCGTATAATGGGTTTTTGGAATGGCGTCGTCCGTCTTGGCCCCCAGCTCCCTTACCCCCTTTCTCCCCTCGGCGAGAAAGGATGAATTCTTATTTCCTCATCTCAGGCGTCCGGTGCGAACCCTCCATGTAGATTGCCTTTTTCTCCTAGAACCTCCGTATAACATAACAATGGCTTGTTTTCAATTTTGTTTCTTTTCTCTCGGTTTGTTAATGCAATATGGAAGGCCGGAACGTTTCCGTGTTTATTGGATTGCTTATCACGCATTGTGTTCAGCGGATATTTCCTATTTGCGTCGTCGAGGTTTTGACGTGTTGCTGTCCGGTTCCAAATGACCTATAAATAAAAACGTTGAGATATTAGTTCATTAATTAGTTCTAAATTAGTTATTTAGTGCTGGTTTCGTGCCAAAATCTAATTTATATGAACCATTTACGTAACGATAACGCAAATCACAAGTTAAGCCAGTATCGATTCTATTTCCCAATGAATAAAGACTATAAGTAATAACAACAATCGCAATGCAGGACAGCGGTCATAATCGTCATATATTTTAGATCCACAAGCGACTGCATTCATGAAGTGCAATGCGAGCCAAAAATACTTTGACACGCTGCCAAAACACGCAAAACATACGCGTAAACCATATCATTGTACTATGAGCTGCATTTTTAATTCAATTTGGTGAAGTAATATCTGTTATTATTATTTTAATTTAATTATTACATTGCAACTCACATGAAACGAGGATAAAGGTTATGTTGCAATCCTTTTTTACCGATAAATAAATTATTGTCACAAATGTGCAAAGATACATACTTAAATTTATTGTTTATCATTTTAATTTTGAATGATTTTAAGTTTTTCGCCGTAACATAATATAAAATATAGAACAATGTTCCCGTTTATAGACCTTTGTGGAATCGGGCGGGAATTGATTTTATTGCTTGTACTTACTAATGAATACTTTTGAAAATATGTAATTATTAGGTATTTATTAAGATATAATAGAAAAATAGCATTTCTTTACGGTCACAAAAGTCATTTTGTACGATGGATATATATTACAATTGTTTTTGCTATAAACATTTCTTGTTCAACTTTAGTGTTGTCTAACAACAATTTATTTGAACCACAAATAAATTTAAAAATCATTCCAACATCTCGACAGACACTTGATGGTAGAAACTGAAGGCTCATTTGTGTCGTGTTCCGCGAAAACTCTTAATGACGCAACCGATGTAATTTGACCTGAGCCTTCTTAATACGGCACTTTCGTCGTCTTTCGCAAATTGTAAGGGGCTGTGGGGCGAGTGCGCCGAAGCGATTATCTAGCAATCATAGCAGTTGTCTGGAATGAGAACTTTCCCTTAAAAGGATAAACAAGTAACGTGTGCGCGAAACTGCCGACCGAAATATGCACAATTTATATTTTACGAGCTCCCCTGGCTTATTTCAGTTCGAATCTAGAAGTGAAGCGTGTTTAAGAACATTCTTGAGTTGTAAATATATTATATGAAAATGTAAATTTTAAATAGGTTTGGAACTTACCTAAGGATACGTACTTGTAAACTATTATATTAACAACTGGATTAATGAAACACTGAGGATCCCACAATTTAAAAAATCTATCAATCCGTTTTCTTGTTGTTATACCTATATTTTTTCATAATGAGTAATACCGCTTCGACATTCATGTAAGTCTATTAGTGAAAATTCTTAAATTTTTGATAAATCAACCTTTTGTTTTCTTAAAAATTATATGAATGTAGGTACCCTATAAGTTATTGTGCAATATATTCAAAGGGACATTTAATGTTTTTAATTTTACAGCTTTATTTTAATTTTATAGCAGAAATACTCCTGTTTCGAAGGAAAGATAACATAAGAAATCAAGCAAGCATTACTCCCCCTTCGCAAATATTATTCCAGCACGTTCATAGTAACATTACGCCATCAAAATTGCGTCGGTATATCTTCAATAAATGTTCAAAACATCTCAGAGAGCATGTGTTTTATAGTTTTTATGGGTGGCTGTTTCAATAGTGTTTTTATTCTTCCGAATTATAAGGATAGCGCATTTGGAGTCATATAAACAGTTGCCCGAAAGTATAAATAATTAGAACATAAATTACATTATCCGCTTCACGCAACGATAGCTGGATATTCATGCTACGTGTGTAGTGAAATGGCTATAGATAGATGTAGGTATTTGATTTAGTTCATAATTATTGCATAATACATTGTCATGTAGGTATTTGTGACGGTAAATTAGATCCGTTCCTGCTTAGAAACTCAGAACCATTAAGACTTTTGGAACAAAAATAAAATGGTCGTCCAAAACAAAACCTGAACTAAGGCAATCAAATCCCGAATGTTTATCTTTTCACACAAATCGAAGTCTCATAAATATGTTGGTCTGAGCTACAATAGAGTGGGATGAAGACTCCGCGCACCGTGGGCCGCCTTCCATGGGATTTATGCTTATCTCGCCCATAAACTGGTGTTAATGGTTATAAACATATCTCGAGTAAGAGACTGTAGAATAGCCCAAACATTATGATGTTAAATGATAATGACTTAAAAAACGAATGCACGGAAAACAGTAGTGAACATTTTGAAATCCGTTCTACATTAGAGTGTTGATCAATAGTATTGATAGTATCATGTATTACTTTTAATCAATGACATATTGAAACAATCCTATAATATATATATATAGCATAAGTTACCTCATATACGTTTGGGTAGATGTATTGCATTAAAAAATAATTTTGTGTACCGAACGCATGAAGCGTATGGCAGCTAATATCGAAGCAGTAACATACTATTCCACATTACGTACATGTGCCAAAAACAAAACACAGAAGCAATTTCTTCTATGAACCGCAACATTGACTCAACCCTCGTAATGAAGAACGCATGAAATAACATAGTGCAGGCGGTCGTAATGACCGCGCGACTCCCTCAATTAAGATCGGCGACGTCTTATGTAGTTTATCCGAAAATACGTGCTTCGGGTCATTATTGGCTGTAAACGGCATTAGAACTGTTTGTTTTCGTATACAATTATATTATTCTATTACGTCAAATCGCAAAAGCCTAATGAAATACCTATTAATGTGGTACATTGTAAGTGTGCTTTACAAAAACATCCTTTGTACTGTTGTATTTTATTAAAAATACGTATAGGTATATAATGTGTTTATATCGTATGAAAATGTGGTTACCGTTTCTCTATTTGAAATAAATTATTTTACATTTTATCATTTAACCAATAGCAAATACGCCACTGTGTTCATAAACTTGTCATTAAACTGTTGAGCCAATATCGTCATTCGAAATGATAGTATTGTTATTGCTCTTACTTATATATCAACCACAGCATTTTTATTAGTTAAATAAAAGTTGTATGCTGATTTTATTAATAAACGTTTATTTACTGGATCCATTGATATTAATAACTTTCATTACCCACGAATATAAAAAAACTAAAAATCAAAGCACCAAACTGAGGTGTAATTTTTTAAGGCTAACAAGTAGAATTCAGTGGATATCGTGAGTACCTAATAAGAGACATAGAGGTGGATCCGGTCCGGCACGTCGGCTTTATGACCCGTTAGTGCTACTGAAATCAATAAAAGTACCAGAATGTACTGCACATGCGCAATACAAACTTCGCAGTAGACCTCGCGCTGACTAAGCTACATTCATTTTATAGCCACTTGTATTTGTGTCTATCACCACTTTACTCTTTACTGTTGAGCGAATAAAAAGAGGGAAAAAATTAATTGGCGGGACCGTAAATACCGTCAACGGTATCAGAGGGTTAGTTAAGAGTTAGTAATTGAATGTTTATGTTGTACTGAAAATTTACGGTCTATTGTATTTACGACTTTTGTTTTACATCTCTTTTGAAAGTTTGCATAATACCTAGGAGGTGTTGTATTCACCGCCTTGAGACATATAAATCAAAAGCAAGAACCTGCAAGATTTACAACTAAATAAGTGTTAATTGTACAGACTGTATCAAGATTTGATTATAAATAGGTAGTTTTATATTTATCATTGGTTTTATTTTTATGTAGCGTCACAAGTAATGGATTGAGGATCGATTAAAATAACAATTTTAATTCTTCTTTAAAACCAAAATGGATGGGTATCTAAATAACATAGTGTGGCATCACGCTGTGCCCAACAGTCCCTGCTCTCATAATTCCGAATAACTTAGCATTATATTAAATGAACAACAGAATGAAGATATTCCGACCCCGCCCACTGATCCTAATGTATACAATTTCATAGCATAAATACGTCAATGTTTAAATTTACTGATTAAGTTATTTACGCGAGACATTATTTTGTCAGATAACATCGTTTCGATTTTTAATTAAGCTGGGATACTTTTCGGTGCTCCTGTAACTTATAATCAAGAGAAGATACAAAAAATGCTTATATATAGACATAAGGTTTTATAAATTGGCTGTTCTTGGATTTCTTGGAGTTGAATATGATGAATATGTAATGATTTAAAAGGATATCATCTCATATACAAATCACCTGTTTAAAATATCAGGTTTTATAGTATAATTAAGCAATTTGATATAGTACCTACACAAACAGCGACAGTCACTAAAGGAAATTTATAGGTTACGTTTACGATAATTTTATTAAGTGTCAGACCATCAACGATTCATTTTTATTGAATCACAACAGTAACCAATTTTCTGGCGATCAGGATCGCGACGACAAAGCTGATATACCGTTTAACGACAGGACAATTAATTAAAAAGACGTAAACGCCAGTTTTATATACGGAGAGACTATAAAGACTAACTTTTATATGTCGTAAACGCGATTGTCTGAAGACCCGGGGACTTCGATACCGTGCCGAGTGCGAGGGTTACATTCTATCTTCAGCGTTAGCGATTCACGGACAAGCGAACAATATTTCTACCGCTATAGAAATAAAATAATTAAAAAAAAAGTAACATTATGACAGTTATAAAATAGAGAATGATAGCGGACTGTTATACTTAATATTTGCAACTGAAAGTGTGTTCCTATAATTACTATCAGTGCCTACTGGCATTCTCCTATCTGTGAAATGTTAGTTTGTTACAAATAAATAGCTGTTATTTCTTGGAGCTTCCCGATTGTTTCTCATGACAATTATGAAACTTATATCCAGGCCTCCTGTTCGTTGCTTCAATGTTCTCTGCGATCGCTTTTGCGAGTATTAAATGTTACAGAGGTGTCCAGGCAAATACAGGGCAATTGCGTCTTGTTGATGTAAATGTTTTTGTGTCGATAAAATATTTTTATTAAAATAGAAACGAAAATGTTCTCTCTTAGGTCGTTCATCGTTATTCGTCTGTTATTAAACAAGCTCCTTAGAGGGAAGACCGGTGTTCTGCCAACAAAGTACTTAAGGGAATATAAAAAGCTGAAGAGGTTTGAATAGACTTTTATTAGATTATCTTACTATCTTCTGATTTCTGTGGCGAATTGAAAATCTACTTGGTTTACTTACGTTCTGTATATAGGTATTACTTAGGTGTTATCATGTGACTTCATCATTTTTTCTATAAACTACTTAACTATAAGCAAAGTAAGGAATTTATTTTTAAGTACACAGTCATATAATGTAGCCTAATATAGCTAATGTAACCTTATTGTAAGAGCAAGTAAAAGACTTAATTTTTTTTCCATCCCTTCATATACCTAATACACAGAATAAATAAACAAGAAACAATACGAAAACCTTGTGTGGCTATAATAAATGTATTACACGTTTGCAATGAGCAGTATTTTCAAATTGGCGTTATTACAATACCTTTTGAATTAATTTCAGTACGCTCGCCTTATTTTAGCTACGAGAAACTTTGTTCTCTTTGGCACGAGTAAATAATTGTGTTCGCGTTCAAAACATAACACTAAATCACACAAGTACAGACAAACAACGCAAACAACGCATTAAAGATCAGGACTAGATGTCTCGGGAGACGAATAAATAAGATTTATTCGTTCTAAAGGAAAGCTTTGTATGAAAATAGTGGGACTTTTAAATAAAGCATTAAAGAAAAAGTTCCGGGCCATTTGAGGCGGGTTATTGTACCTCTATCGGACGCCATTGTTGACTGCTGTAGGGAATTTGAAACGTTGATATACACTATAGTATAGAAGAGTATTTTATTATAGTCGATTATTATTTAACACTGTTTTATAAACAGTAATATGAATTCCAGGTCTGATTTACATTATAATTTAGAATGCCGTAATTCAATAATTACAGATAATTGTTGTGCAACTGATTAGTAATACATAAATATAAGTAAGTAGATAGGTACTTATACTAGGCGTTCAATATTATTGCTTAATGTTTGCCGCCACAAAAGAGGACAAATCTATCCACTCATTCTAATAGTGGAGTCGATTGTAATATTGTATCGTCAGAATCAATATTGACAGGCAAATGACATATCCAGACCTGTTATCTGAAATTCGCAGAGATTAATTATTCCGTATATCCCAACGCATCTTTGACCGCTTATAATTTTACGTATAGCTATGGAACAGAATTATTTTGTCTTGAGTATAGATTAAATTTGAAACATTAAAAAACACTGAATGAGCTTTGTAAATTAACCATTAAGTCGTAGGTACACGGATACCGATTCGATTTAACTTTTGCAAACCAAACAGTTCATTAAAATTTATGTATTAATACTTCGTCATCCAGCAATCTCACTGACTCGACAATTTCCCTAGTCCGATATTCCAATGTTGCGTAATCGATCGTAGGTTCATGTGACATAAAAATAGTATTATTCTTCGAATCAAACATACTTATTTGAAGGCTGTGTCGTGCATATTTATTTATGGAAGTTCAGTGGGTACGTCAGCCCCCCAGCTTCCCTCGGGTGACGCAGAGTAGGTAATCGCAAACACAGGAAATGTATCTGGCGAAGTTTCCCGCCGAACGGGGGAGATCGGGTATTTATATAGGGTAAGTTTAATGTATAAGAAATCAGACAAGCGGGTATAATGTAAGAAATGATGCGATTATTTTCGGTGAATGTTCGAAGTTTCATCTATATTATAGCTATGTAGGTCTACGGTGCTATATCGTTAATTCAACATTGTGCTATTTGACCTCATTTACGAATATATCGACATCATTATTGTCATATGATAGACATATTACTATTTTAAATCTGGATTTTTTAACGAATTGACATGTTTAAATTAATTTATTAAATCAATGTAAATTAGTTAGTAATGTAACCATAATGGAACTGCAATAAATGACATGATCGATGCTTTTATTAACTTTTAATATAAAAGAAATATTTTTACAACTTTGGTAACACTTTCTCGGGTTCTTACACAACCCCGTGTTCGAAACAGGCATTCTCAACCCTCAGAACATAATAATGTTGGAGTGTAATATGAAAGGAGAACATTAGTGGGTGACTCCAATATCGACACGCGACGGCTGCGGGCTGCTATTGCGGCCTTTATTAAAACTAAATTTCTTCCCGCAAAATGTCCACAACCTTTGCTACGATTTTACGGATCTTGCAAAATTGAAATCCACTTGCGCCTCCGAAGAAAATTTTCTCACTGATAATTTTCGTTTCCAATTTTATCTTTAACTGAAGAATGATTAATTGAATGACAGAGCTGTTAAATTATGACATTTATATATAGTTGAATATTGTTTTAGTGTCTTTAAAATTACTAATACTTATATTTTAAGGCATCTTGTTGATCAGAGGTTTATATCTAAAGTAAGTCATCTTTCAGAATGAAAAGGGTTAGGTTCACAGAACAGAAAAATAAGGGTTAAGGCCTCAAATATTAGGGTCTTTATCAGTATACCGTAATTTAAGAAACGGAAAGCTAATCAACAAGAGAGGCAAGAAATAACAATCTTCACAATCAATCAGTATAGCAGTTCAAGGAAATTTCGCTCGTAGAAAGGAAGTCCAAATTGAATCAGACTTACAATATCAGTAGGTACAATATGTCCGTAGTACACGGCGTGCGGCAGTGAAGCGATGATTTCGGTACATTTGCCTCGACCGTAACGACGCTTGGAATCGTCTTGATGGACGCTATGAATGAGCTCTCACAACATAAAGAAATCCCCTTAAAAAGGGTAGCGAGGGGTGGAATAACAGAAACCAGAGGTTCTCAAACTGACGTGTTTAATATTTCAATGTTTGAAAATTTTATTTAAAAAAATAATAAAACCAAAATTTCTTGAGATAAAAATATTCTGATCTTTTATTCAAAAAAAAACTAGCTACTTGAAGTGTTCGATAAACAAAGTTTTTAGTTTATTCGAATACTGATTAACTTCAGTTTGCATCACATTTTCAAAATCTAGATCCAATTAAGCAAGTTAACCTTGTGTCGTATGTGTTGCATTGATAAAGGGTCGAATATTTTAGAGATGAGCACAAATTTGGGCATCGCTGTCATAAGACAGTAGTTTGCTACGTCTCGCCGAAGCCGGCTAAGCCAGGGGTGGGTTTCATTACGGCGAGCTAGATACGCCGGATTTCAGCTTAATCATCAAATAAAATAAATGCAACTGCTACTGCAACATCAACACTCATATTTTGAAAATATTTTTTTTAGTCTTATACTCTTGTTGACTTTCAATTTCTCGGCGCAAGAGTGTTACGAAATGTATTATTAAACGTAATAGGTAAATCAATATTACAGCGGAAATCTTTCTAATATGTATATCAATTTCGTGTACATTAGTAGGTACATTGTAACTTTAATAGTATTTATTTAACAAACAATAAGAATCACAAATGTTTACTTGTATTTGTAGAATATTATTGTAAGATGTATAGATTCTATAACTCTTGTAAATACTTCTCGACGTCTTGCTAACAAACAACTAATGCTTCCTCTGCAAGTTTTGTCGAAATAAACAAGAAACTATCGCAGGCAACATTACCGTCCATTCCTTTAGATTTACAGAGACAAAACAAGCAAAAATATCTCCTCGGGCTGCGCAGTAAATCGGTACAGTTGCTTTCAGAGCGTATTTCTGACCTCCCCCACACCCTGACAGGGGAGCAAACAAATACAAGTTTTTTCCTACTCGGATGAATAAATAAGACAAGGGTCGTTTGCGAGGGGCTATCCCTACTTGTAAAATCGGCGTTTGTTTGATTTGAATGTTTTAATCCTTTCGATCTGAATCTCGTCTGGTACTTCTGAATAATTGAATTCATTTAACGAAGTTGATTCTCCGCCACCTTAATAAATGCATTCGTTCTAATTAAGAACAATCTCTTTAGCTCTTTACACTAATCGACTATCCGTTCATTTAAAAATCCTGATTAAAAGAAGATTCGGCTTCTCATTAAGAAATGACAACGTAGATAATAAAAAGCTAATTTCTAAAGTAGACTTTGACACTAATTTATATTACGATTACATAAATATTCTTGTATTGCAAAAAAACTCGCGAATGAGCAATAATAAAATGGAGAAAAGTTACATTATTTTATACAATGATACAATGCAAAACGCTTTGTCATAACAGAACAACTCATTCGACAATGCGCATAACTTACTTTCGAGATAGTGTTTTCCTCGCACAGGGTCTAGTCCGGGTGACCCCCGGCGATGAAACTAACGACTCGGGGATCAACAAAAGAGCAATAAGATATGCTAGGAAAACTAGTGTGTTACCCTCCAGGGACCCATCCCAGCCAAGTCCCGTATAGCCTTTCGGTACTCGAGAAATGGACTCCGTGATACACTTAGACGGATACTTACTGTACCAGTGAAAACACAAGTATATTTAATAGGAAAAGGTTTAAGCTACGGATATGTACAGACCTACCTGAATTCGCACAATGTTGACAAAATCACTGGATGCAATAGTAGCTGTAAATAATCCCTTTTTGCACAGTTACAAATTACCTGCTCTGTTCTACCGCTAAAGAAGGGTTACTTTGTTAAATGAACACAATGAACCTTTGTCATTAATGAAATATTGACTTAAACATTTTCTTCAGACGGTTATTTCTTTGGGTTTAGAATTAACGAAAAATCGTTTCAGGTTTAAGTAATTAAGTAAGAACAGGTACATAAAGTCGATTTTACTCACCTGACATAATACTTTTGTTACTAGATATATATGGATATAACTGAAGAATGTCTCTTAAAATTGATCAATATAAGAAAAAATTGTATTATTCAACAGTAACACC
>DWMP01000014.1:0-14967 GCA_018245295.1 Agara epimachia | reverse complement strand
AGGAGTGTAGTACACCCCATATTTCACCAATTACTTTTAAGTCCCACAATGGAATAGGTGGTGAGCCTATTGCCATGCACCAGGGACACATCCAAGAGTCCGAGTCACTGCTAGAAATTCGAGATTAGAAAAAATCTAATTGATATGTTTGTTCATATTTATTCTGCATATATATATCTATGTTTCCCACTGCCAATTTATAATATTAGTAGGAATGTGTTAATTTCACATTTAAACGGTGCTATTAATATTTTTCCCTTCATATTTTGAAGAATAGTCCAAATCAATATTTTATTGAAAAGCATGCTTTACCAACAGATAAGAAACTAAAATTGTATGCGAAACTCAACATACGAGTTAATTATTATTAATAATAAGTCATTTATTATTAGATCTGACATGGTCCTGGTAAAATGTAATTGCTGGTCGAGCTTATTTAGCAAGTGATGTTAAATTAGCATTATACATGATCGAACCGTAAAAGTTACATTGAACCACGTCATGTATGTAACGTTGTCCCAAAATTCAATAACTGCAATGCAGCAGGAGCAGTGCAATAGTTGTGCTACACCATCAATGTTCCATAAACCTGCCCTAAAATCGTCCGTCGCTCCGCAGCTTCTAGACTTGTTCGATTCGGAGGACCCGCGCGAGCGCGACTTCCTCAAGACCGTGCTGCACCGCATCTACGGCAAGTTCCTGGGGCTGCGCGCCTTCATCCGGAAACAGATCAACAACATATTCCTGCGGTTCGTCTACGAGACGGAACACTTCAATGGCGTGGGCGAACTCCTAGAAATACTTGGAAGGTCAGTTGTCATTCGAGCGCTAGTATCCTACCCGGTGTATCGCGTACTACGACGCCTGGGCGCTTGGTGTTTGTGTCAGTGATGGCAATTGTAACTATTTCCGCCTTTAACACGTACATTGATGGCAAAGTGATAATTGAACATGTTTTATAACCATATTCATCTATATACAATACGTTGTACATTTATCTTATAGCGTAAATTGTATTTGTTTTATGGTTACACATGTATCCTGCATGCAAATTTGCTTGAATTTTCATTCTTGCGTAAAACAAGTAAAAACCTCAAACCGCCATTTTGTCTTATACGAATTTCTATAGCACGATCAATGTTTCAAGATCGGAGTGACGTCATTCAGCATGTTCTTATGCGTAAGTGTTTGCGATCCGCATAGAATTAGTTCTGTGAATGAAATAGAAATAAAAATAACCCATTTAACGATTTCATCTAAAGGCTAGTTGCTACCCGCACATAAAGGTGGTTACTCACCTGTATTATTTCAATGTGCTGTAACACGTTATATAATGGACATGACGTCACGAAGAATTGCTCTGTTTGGCATTACGTGCGAGTTTCTCGCTATCGGTTACGATGGCAGTCTAGTCCTGACATTGTGACGCTTCGGGCATAACACCCTAAACAATTTTATTTAACTGTAATTTTGTGTTAATTCATGAGTTACCAATTAGCTAAGTCCCTTCACACCCACACAGATAATCTCCCCTTTAAAGTGTGACTGTTTCGCAGTATAATTAATGGTTTCGCGCTGCCACTTAAGAGCGAGCACAAACAGTTCCTGGTGAAGGTGCTGCTCCCGCTGCACAAGGTGAAGTGTCTGTCGCTGTACCACGCGCAGCTCGCTTACTGCGTGGTGCAGTTCCTGGAGAAGGACGCCACGCTCACCGAGCCCGTGGTGCGCGGTCTGCTCAAGTTCTGGCCCAAGACCTGTTCGCAGAAAGAGGTATGAGCTCTCGTTCGTGAGGCTGCGACAGTGCAGCTCTTGTCGGAGACACTATTTTATTATAAGTAAGGAAGAGAAAAAAATTTAAATTGATGAAAGCAAGTTGGTAATGGAAAATAAACAAATATATCAGATTTGTACGTAGCTGTAAAAAGTCACTTAAAGTTTCAACAGTTCTAACAGTTGTATAAAGCCCATAAAAGTTTCTACTGAAATAACGGGTACAGCAGCACGACAATCACAATAGAGATGTATGCACATGTAAGTTAGCATTGTGTACTTCCAGGTGATGTTCCTGGGTGAGATCGAGGAGATACTGGACGTGATTGAGCCCGCTCAGTTTGCTAAAATACAGGAGCCGCTTTTCAAACAAATCGCCAAATGTGTTTCCAGTCCACACTTTCAGGTAATGTACTTTCATCTTTACCGACAGCACCGCGTCCAACTCGCGAGTCTCTTCTCAGAAACAAAAAGGTTACACCCGCAATAGCTCGCTTCACATGCCTAAGAGAACATTCTGGAGAACTGTCGGGCACATTATTATTAACTAATATTAAAATTAACTCACGCGAAATTTAATACAGCGAAGAACTCAGCTAACTTTAAGAATATTTGTCGCCACACAAGGATGTCCAGTGTGTAACTTGCTTTACATGAGAATTTATTAACTGATTTCCTTGTTTTTTTCTTGTAACACTTAAATGCCATTTACGACGTAGATAATTGTGGGTCGTAGCAATTTATATCCCATTGTTTTATCGCAAGTTGACAAGAATTTTCAAATGCATAGCTCAGGGTTTTGGATAAATGTACTATGATAATATTAATTCTCTCCAATCATTGACTAACTACATATTTTTAACTAACTCATTCAACTAAACAACTTAAATTTACAAAACATAATGTAAATTCCCACACTGTTCTGAGGTATTCCACGGGGCACTATGACATGGGGCTCTTTAAGAAAGAGCTCAAAAAGAGCTCTCCTCGAAAGCCGGCAACGCACCGGCGATTCCTCGGATGTTGCAAGTGTCCATCGGCAACAGTGACCACTTACCATCAGGTGGCCCGACTGCCCGTTAGATGGGCTGAACTGTGAAAATAGCCGCTTCTGTTAAGGTGTAAAGAAACGATCGATTCTCGTTGCAGGTGGCCGAACGGGCGCTCTACTTCTGGAACAACGAATACATATTGTCGCTGATGGAGGAAAACAATCAGGTGATAATGCCGATCATGTTCCCCGCGCTGTACCGCATGAGCAAAGAGCATTGGAACCACACCATCGTGACGCTCGTGTACAACGTGCTCAAGACCTTCATGGAGATGAACTCTAAATTATTCGACGAGCTAACCGCTAGCTATAAGGCGGAACGGCAAAAGTGAGTATCAGTTCTATACAACGTTTATATCAAACGTATATCTAGGGATACATATTAAATCTATTTTAAGGATTTGCCATCTTATTGGTTATCTAAGTAGTCACTGCAACATATAGATGTCTTTTGAGAACATTCATTAACTGTTTCTCAGTTCACGGGCGAAATCTAGAATGACAGCACAAATAAAAATGTTAATGTTCAAATTGATCTACTACTTACCAATAAATTGCTTAAAGTAGTTTTGTTTCTTCAATTAACGGTGATCTAATTTAGTGATGATACAAAAAAATCACAATATTGTTATAAATAAAGACCTCTTGGGTATTTCATATCATGAGGTATCTGTCAGTAGCTTGAATGTGAGTAAATGTAAAGTGTTGACGGCGTGCGTGTGGTCGGTAGAGAGAAGAAGCGCGAGAAGGAGCGCGACGAGCTGTGGAAGCGGCTGGGCGAGATGGAGATCAGCCACAAGCGGCAGCAGCCCGCCGCGCCGCTCAAGTGATGCTGCACACTCTCTCCCTCCAAGTGCTAGATAATGCGATCCATTTTATTTTCACTTATGTATTCATTTTCTATTCGATTACATTTTTGTTAATGATGTTATTAATTTTTTATACCTCTAATGATTTGTTCGTTCGGGCCCGTCCCCCGTCGGGCGAGAGGGCTCGCCCGGGGCGGGCGGGGAGAGGAGAGATGACGGCCTCGCTGTATGCTGTCTCCGTAGGTTCGGTTCGCTCGCGGGCTCCCGGCCAGCTCTAGCGACTCACATTTCACTAATAGTGCTCTCAATTTTTCCGGTTCCCGAATGCACTATCATTATTGTAATAGTATTTTATATATGTTTACATAGGTCACTAGATTACTTTAGGATTTTAATAATATTGTTAAATTGTTTAAATAAGTTAAAAGTTGTATGTAATATTGATGCATGATCGATTGTATTGCATTTTGGATCACCAATAACTGTAATACTGGGGCACCCAGCTTTCGGCTGAATATGATTGTACAAAAAAAAATTAGGGAACTTTGGAAATGTAATTTGTTTAGTGGACGTGTTCCGGTGCGGCGGGCGGAGGCCGGGGGGCGGGCGCGGCCGCGGGCCACCGCCTGCCGGGACCCGTCAGTAGATTGTTCTATAAAATTTTCATTTATAAATTAGATGCTGGAATCAAAAATGTAATTTCGTCGTACTATCATTTTGTATAGGTACATAGTGTAAATAGGCATTTATTTATTATAAATTTATAGCGGTGTGATTTTTATACATAGCTGCGGGAGTGGGACGCGATACGGTTCAATCGATCGGAGCGAACGGGAGACTTCGTGTATCATGCATACAGCTCGGTAAACTAAAACATTAATTTGATCATATTGGAGTAGAACAATGCTAAAAGTAGATATAATAATTTGTAAGGGAATAGTCATTAATTTGTATGATATTGCTGTAGCTATTAATTTTTCCAAGATCAGTCGCGGAGAGCCGCGGGCGCCCGCGGCCCGCGCGGTGCGCGGCTGCAGCCGCCGTATGTATGTATGTACACTATGGAGATGTTTGTTATGTAAAATGTATTAACATTGCAAAAATTATATATGATCTTATATATAAATTACTATTATAGTACACAGTATGAAAATAAAAAAGTTAATTCACATGAAATTGAATTCTTTAAGTGTGCATGTGTGTAGGCCCGGTGTCAGTGGCGAGCGCCGGCCGAGGCCTCCGGCTTTCCTCCGAAGCTAATTTCCCTACAGTACCTATTCGTAGCGCTACCTGCATTCGAAATACACAAATACTTGTCGCATTACTTAGTTTTTCATTTCAAAATTTTTTACACCAACATAAAGAACACACCCGTTACTGTGTTAATTATTATGATTACAAAAGTCATTTACACGTAGGAACGATGTCGGCCAGATGTTACAATTTTACACAAATTATTCTGAAGGTTATCTTTACAACACGCACGTCAATGTGTTGTCGGTGAATGCTGACCTTGATTTTGATGAAGTCACAGTGCAAAGAACTTTCATGGCGAGCTGGCGGGATCGATATCGCCCCGAGTACAGGTTCAAGTTGGCGCATTACCATGACTACCGCCAACCAACACTCCGCACGGTCACAGCTCCGGGCTTGGCTCGGTCCAGGGATCTTTCAGGAATATTGTTCCAAAGTCAAGTTTTGATTATAACAACGTTCAGTACAAGAAGTCTTTAGATCATAAATATACAAAAGAACGTAACATTTCCACATAATCTTCTATCTCTAAACTCTAAGTTCTTACCAATAATGAGTTTAAGAAGACGGGTGTACTCTTCTTCTGTCCCTAAAATGCCACCTGGTGTTGTAGAGTTGATGGATGGCCTAGCGAGAGATGTGTTGAAAAATAACCCCGAGAATATTTACGAGTTTTGCGCGCACCATATGCAGAAGTTACTTGAGATGAGAGATGGACACGGTAAGCTAATATGACCTATAACTACTATTCAACCGTTGTGATAAGTAAATTTAACTATATTTTAAGTATATTCAAGGATATTTAATACCTATTGTGTTTTCATTAGCAATCGCTCTATTTTAGTCGAAGTAATACCCATTTTATCGAAATAGATCAATAATCTTACGTTGTAAAAAAATATTTGAGACACGGCTGCAAAATAAATACAATAGTTTAATAGATTAACATTGTTTATTTTTAGCAGTCCAGTTGTATTAAAATCATATATCCATCCAATGTAGTAATAACATGCCGATTGACACAAATTTTAAAATATTTTAGCACAAAAACCATTCGTAACCTTAGATCAAAAAATTACGAAAGCTCAAATGGTAGTAAGGCAAAGAGCAGAACAGAGACGCACAGAATTGGATAAGCAATTACATCCCACGTCTAATAATTGCAATAGCCAAGAGGCGGTAACGCTTTCTAAACCCATGTGTAAAACTGGAGGTGATTTGGATTTCTCCGCCAAACAAGAAACAATAACGGAAGAAACAAATTGCATCCATCAGAAAGTGGAAATTCCTCTTCAAGTTAGTTCTACTGGAATAAATAATAATGAATTAGTGAATGACCACCACGCGCCACGACATACTCCAGCTGAGATAGAGGTAAAGGAAAACAGTGACAATGCCTATAACAGTAACGAAGAGACCTTGGATCTTAATATAAAAGAAAAAGATCGTAAAGCTAACTCCACTGCGGATTGCGACAATATAGTTGAAAGCCTTGAAGACCGTCCGTTGATAGAAAACCAGATAATCATACAAGGAGTTCAATCTTCTCACTTTGATACAAAGTGTGCTGATAAAAATGACGCGGGTGATAATATTAAGCAAGAACAAATGACGTCTATTACACAATTAGAATTTAAAGAAAAAACAGATGAAGATATAATAATTACTCAACAAAATATCGAAACTCAATTGCAAAAAGAAGATATAGAAAGCACTGTTCAAGGTGATATCCAGATGCAAATTGAAGAAACCATAGTGCAGAATACGCCTAATGGCATTTCTTCTACAAATAATCTAACGGAGAATACACCCTCTGCTCCGATCGTTACTGTGTCACATGATTCCGTGGATGATGCATCAATAAATAACTCGTTGAATCACAGCAGTGATAAAAATGAAGACCAAAAGGATTCCATGGAAAATCATGGAAAGGATTTAAACGAACCACAAAACCAACAAGATGAGAAAATCCTTGCCATAATATTAAATGAACCTGATTATGTTCAATGTAATAAATCTGATCTTATTCGAAATAATGACATTGAACCAAAATTAAAGGGGACCTCGGGTAAATATTTTAAGTTATTACTTGCACTGCATTTAGACTTTTAATTAATATAAGTATTTTTATTTCTTCTCGTGACAGATAATGAAAGTGTTGCTGAGATGAAATATGATAAAGGCATTAACAGTTCAATGGACCTAGAAACAGCGGCAATTACAATACAGAAAGTATTTCGATCCTTCCTCTTCAAAACAAAAACTGCTAGTTATGATGATTCTACAACCGTTGATTTAAATTTACTTAATGAAGATAAAGAAAAGGTAATAATTAATTAGTTGCAATGACCTTTTTATTGCAAATCAGGCGTAACGAGATGATTTATTAACATTTAATGACGTATTTAAATAAGGATCTTGTTTACATATATGATATTTCAGGAAGAAACCGATACATTGAATATTAAAGATAGAAGATCACTGGGAATCAGTAGAATGGATACCGTATTGCAAACCGTCAATGAAGAGAAGTCATTATCCCTATCAACAGATGATTCGTCGACTTTTTCTAGCGCCGCGACAATTATACAAGCTCACGTACGAGGCTTCCTTGTAAGAAACAAGTTTAATTCAAATAAAACGACCTCTACCAACTCATTAATCGACTCCGAAGCCCACTCTATACATTCTCTAGAAGCCGACAGCGACAATCGCAAGAACAAAACCGTTTTGAATATTCACATTGTGCCTGAGGGGGGTCATTTCGTTAGTAGAGATGAAAGTATTATGACCTCAATGGATTTATCGTTAGATGGCAGCCCTCCGTCCTCGGTGAACCTTCATCCGTTGGGGTATGACAAGAGTGAGAGAAGGAAACAATTGAAAAGAGAAGATGCGATACAGTCTGTATCGCCACCGAGCAATAATAGTGGAAAATTAAGCGACGATCTTGATTCTGTGAAGGAAGTACTGGTAGTCGATACTAATCACATGTCAGAACTACCCGTTTCAGATAACAACATTCCAGATTCGACTCCCAATATTGTAATAAACGGCGAGGATGAAGTTTTAACAAACGATCACGATTGCGATGTTGACAAAGCAACTGCTGAACTCGCTTCGGATGAGATGGATGTAATCACGCCTTTCGTGCCGGTGGAAGGCAGGAGCTCTCGTGAGTCCATCAATTCGTCAAAACTGTTACATTCCGGGGAATTTCACGATATCGTTGTTCCAACGAACGTAACGCGTTCCGATACTTCTGTCGTCCGTGGTGAGTGAAGACATCTTATTTATCAGGTGATAAATACTTCCATTATATTCAGGTCAAAGCATGCCTGCTTGTATACAGTACGTATTGTGGTACTTAGTGTTCGTCATGTAATGTAGGTAATTTAGAACATTTGAAGTATAGCATGGTTGCCTAGTAGTTCACTATCGATATCACCTTAGTCGGCAGTTTGTGTAGTATATATAATAAACAAGTAATCTTAAAGATATTAAATAGTATAAACTAAAAGCTTTATCTGAATGTATGATTAACTAGATTTCAGATTAGCTAGTTTCAAATCTTAGACTTGTTGCGTTGTACGAAACTTCCCCTGTCCTGAATTAACTTCTAATTCTAATTTTATTTCAGAGTTCCAGAACGTTCTGGTGTATTTTATCCTGTGGAATAATTGATAAATTCCACTGGCAGCTCTACAATGCCATGCTTGGTTTTATTTCACAGCTTATGTAACTTAACTTCGTTATACTCATCTCATCTCATCATCCACATATCCATGCTCTTACGAGACTGGTACTTATAGTGTTAATATACAGGTATCGTTTGTTATACTAAATGGTTTTACACAGAAAGGAAGGAAAAATGGTTTATGCCGGATATTGTTTTATGGAACACGAAGCTGAAAGTGACGGTGGTAATTTAAAGAATAAATAGAAATATAAATAGAAATAGACGGAAAATTTAATGGGCAAGCAAGAAGGGGAAAATATGTGTAGAAAAGTTAAACATCTAGAAGAGCGGTACAAAAAAGCAATCGTGGTGTATACGATCAGAGAAACTCGTTGTCATTTGCAGTGAAGTCTATGTAAGGGACAATAATGATGATGGCTTTAGTGACCACATTGATGAACATTAAGAAGATGCTTTCGCAATACCTTATGGACCTCTGGTTCTTACGTGACCATCAACGATATCATGGATGGCATATCACCCTTAATTATGATAAGTTTGAAACACGATAATGATAAAAGATGGTCGAATAAAAAATTGCTACCGAACATTAAATTAAATTTCTTTAATTTACTCATTTGTTTTTCTTTTTGTTTCTATTTAAATTAAATCGTAATCGTATACCATTACCGTTTCTATTTCCAACCCTAAATACATTGTCGGCATCTGAATGTTGTCTGCTACTGTCAATAGCTATCTCTATTAATTAATACCTCTTATAATCAATACAGAAATATGTTCTCTAGATCCAGCAGTGTTGTAAATGAAAAGCTGCCACGACCGCGTGCTATGTATTGAAATTCGTTTTGTATTTAAACATACGAAAGATAATTAAAAATTTACCCATAGGCGCCGTAGCTGCATATAGAAAATAAAGACATGGTAATAAATGCTCAAATAGCGTATCTAGTAATTAACTTGAAAATTTTGAGATTACGAATAACCTTATACACAATATAACATCTCCATCGATCAGAGGACCCCTCACAACGTCTATTTTTATATTCCCTATGGTAATGAACAGAAAATAAATTATAGAATTGACATTTACATCATCCGAACAAGATACAAAAACTCAAAATTTTTGTGGTGAAATTCCTGTTCACTAATGATTGTATGCCACTTATATACTGTAATATTTTTTTAATCATATGGAAGTTTCACAAAATCAATATTTAAATGTTCTGATTGTAGCCCACAATCTTAAATCCAAAATACGCATATAATCCGAGTTATTTACTAATAAATAGCTAGTGTCACTCGCGTCTTATGGTTATGGCAGAATGGAAATTAACGGACACAGTATGAAATTAAACCGATGACATTTTGTTCTGTGTCAACTGTCAACTACGTTAATTTTTAGTTTTTTAGGCTGTCATTCAATGCATTAAGTGTTCTAGTTCTGAATTTTAGTGTGTTTATAAGGTTATTTACTGTATATTGTAGACAGCCAAAATAAAACAACAAACTATGCCTTTACCTCCTGCTTTGGCTGCTCGTTTGGCCAAAAGAGGTATAATTAAAGTAAATCCAATTTTGGACAATCATATTACAGAACAGCAAACTACAAATCAATCTAATGAGGAAATCATCGCCGAAGATTATGATAGTAAGCCTGAAGACCCAAGAAATAATAATAAAGACAATTTCTGGGAAGGAATTGAAGGAGTAAATGTGGATCCTATTAAGGGGCATAGAGGGTGCCCTAACAAAAGTAATATTTACCATGAATGTTCAAAGTATTGCGTGAGAACGTGGAAGCAAGGCAAATTAAAACCTGATGAAACATACTTGGAAAATAAAAGAATAGCTTTAAACTTGTGGCCGTTACCACCAGGCTGGGAAGAAGTTTACGACGAGGGAACTGGGCAACATTATTTTTGGAATGTGCACAATAATCTAGTATCTTGGCTCCCGCCGTCCCACCCTCGGGCTATGCCTAGCGAAAGTGCTGCACATTTACGTGAGGAGAGATTATTGAAGGAGGGTGATGACAGTGATGAGAGTAGTGAAGCATCTGATCAAGAAGTGCCTCAACAACAACAGAAGGAAAAACGGCACAGTCGTAGAGAGAAGGAAAAGGAAATGACACATCATAGGGATAAAAAAAGGCTCAGAGTTAAAGACAATGATTTGGATCCTATGGATCCCTCTTCGTACTCTGATGTTGCAAGAGGTAATTGGTCAGCTGGACTAGATACCCATGCCAAGACAGGCGTGGACACAACAGCTTCCGGCACTCTGTACCAAATGAGACCATATCCGGCACCAGGGGCCATACTTGCTGCTAATGCAAAACACCAAAGCCCCTCTCCTTAAATAAACTTAAAAAATAAATAATTCACTTTATTTAATTATCCTTCAATTTAACTGCATTGTAGTTCTTTGTTTACATATATTTTGTAATACATGCAATTATAAGTAATACAACTAAAGTAATGTGTTTCAATGTAATAACAATCTGAACTAGTATACTTAAGGTTTATCTTTGAAAGAGGCTCAAATAGTTGCATAGAAGTAGGTAAATAACGTTATCAACAATTTCAGCAATAGGCTTACTAGCTGTAGTTAAAGTTCTTAAAAACGTATTAGGTTTGGAACTGGGCTAAAGAAAATGCAGCATTTAGGTGAGATATTTAATACTATAAATTATGAACTTGTCTATACAGTATGTTTATTATATGATCCCATATGTAATAAAAAACTGAAAAACCCATATTCTATAGAAATTTAAAATATGCTTATATAATTCATAACAATGTTAATAAACATGCTTATCGCAATTTTAATTTCTAATGTTAGTGTTAGTTAGTAAACAAGTTGATGTGTTTTGAGGTTTTCTTTATGCTGTGGTGTTTTTTTGAGGTTGCATGCCAAAGATATATAGCGTTATGACTTCATGTTACGTTGGAGGAATTTCACAAGGCTCCATTTTATTGAAACTGTCGTAAATTCATTTCTTGTAATCAGCAGCAGCAACCAGCATTGTTATTCAGTCATTAAGGCACCTAGCCTTACAGTATTCTACTAATATTCATAAGCCTATAAGACCGATCAAAATGTACTATACAGGTATAAAACACTGGCCTAGCGAAAGACCAGCATTTAAATAATATATCTTTAGTTGCCATTTATATGCTTGTTGTTTATAACGTGCTTGAGAAAATTTTCCGATGTCATAAGACCAACTGGTTTTTGAGAAGACGAAACTCGATCTGTAACGAGAGCAAATATTTTCTATAGCTGATGAAATGCCACATAGGAAACTAACAAATTATTATTAAGTAATTAAGCCAGCACTGTCACCAGATTGGCAGAGCACACTAGACCCAAATATCTGTATTGTTATACATGTGATATGCTTTTATTTTATTTGTCCTTTGTCATGTTTATTACTAAGATAATAAGTTAATACTTGGTTAACTTATTGAACAACTTACTAGTTTCAAGTATTGAAGCAAATACGTACAATCCACCTTCCAATGGGGGAAATTATTACAAATATTAAATTTCATTCAAAATTTATGAATAATGTTGGTTTGAACACTTCATTCGTAATATTGCCCCGTTCATAAATGGAACGTTACAAGGGTTCTCGAAATGACCAATTTGTTCATTATATAATCAAATTCAGTAATAGTAGCAAATAGTGCTAGGTGGGTTTTATTTACCTGTCTTAACAACAACGACGTACGGTGTGATGTCTAACATCCGAGACACGATCCCGAGCGTAGGATTATTTGCAAGATCAACTTTGTAAAACTTTTTCATTAGCAATTTGTCAAGATCATCTGAGAGAGATCCTGACAAATTTGAGAGCCGCCGGCGTACGTTGTCGGACGAAAATATGCCATAAATAGATCTGCAATGAATATTGTATGCTAATGAAAGATTTACATGTTTATTGAATTATAAATATACAGAAAATGAATTCTTACATAAATGTGGATCAGGTGTTTTTATAGCTACGAACTTCATTATTATCAAAATTTTCCACTAAAAGACCAACTAAGAAAACGAATACTACTAAACATAGTAGTAACATGAAAAACATTACATACAGTCATAAAGTGGCGATATATACTATAGATTTAAGGTCATTAATTAATTTTTACCGCATTTTTGAGAATAATCTTTTTTTATGTATTCTAGTTGTCAGCTAGTCATGATATGTTTAAGTCATATAGCATAGCACAGATAAGCTCAAAGCGATAATTAGATCAAGATGTTTTTTATGACTTAAATTCTTTCTCTTTTACTTTAAAATACTGCTATTCCTACATTACATCCAAAACATCCTAAACAAGCAGTTAAATGCCACGATAAAATAGATACCAAACTAAGTTTTTAACAATCCAATGTGCTAAATATGATTATTCTTTCAGATAAAAGATTAATATCTCTGAATGCTACAAACTATGTTCTTTTTTGTCACTCTTACAATAGCGAGTCGCAATTTCTCTCGTTATAATACTATATTATACTCTCTTGCTTATAAAAAAGAGCTCGAAACAAACAATGCGTTTACTTTGATTACGTTAGCATCGCTTAAAAATACCAACCCTTTGTCATCGAGAGCGGCAACGACCGGTGTATTGCTTTGCTGCAAAGTAGCAAGGGCTTCACTTGGCGTCGCTTTGTAGGATATTGTGCTTACGGGTGTAACAACCTCGTCAGCAAGAACAGAGTTCCACCACCTGTTAACGAGCAATTTTGTCTGTTATTATTTGGCAATTGTAATTTCCCAACAAGTATAGTATACCAAAGATCTCAAGCCGAGATTATTCGTCCACCTCCTTGATTCGTTCGTTCGCTGAATGCTTCGTTGGACCATATCTTAGGGTTTGAATACTTGACCTTTGCATGTTCACGTTGTTTTTTTTTCTGTCTGTCTGTTCTGTTTTCTGTTCGAAGTATCGGAGAAGTGTTTTTTATGCGGCCTATAGCTTCAAATTTAGTTCCTCTTTTAAAATCGTCAGTTTCGGCCTGAAAGCTGTTTAAGCTATGCGTGACGTGCATAGCAACTCCGGCTAATTTGGAATCAGAGGGCCGCGTGTGCATTTGGCCCAAGATATTATTACTTATTAATAAACAGATTAATAATAAACAGATAAAAGGGACAGACCAAAATATTTAATTTTACTATCGCCAGTGGCAAAGATCGCGCATGTAATTATTACGCAAATGTCATAGAAGGCAAACTGTATGACGATAATGTATGTATATTTCATAATAATACATTATTGATTGTGATATATTTATAATATTTACACAGTGCGATGTAACATAATGAACTAATTCTAAGATATCCGGTAGACACACTTTCAATTCATTTCATCTTCAGTGTCATGAAGGCGATGAATTTTTTTTTTATGGTATGAGAGTAGCGAACGAGCGTCAGCTCCCGCCCATGGACATCTGCAACCGACCTATGATAGGGCTGAACCTGAACTTGAACGCCAAGTAATTTTATTATGAACATAGATAATGATTAGATGCTAGATACGTATTGAAGTGTGAAAACAAAACCGTGCCTTGTTGTTGCGCAATATAACATTACCATGTACATATATGTATATGGTATTAGGACCTTAAATTTCCATAATGTTCCATAGCTATGAGCACCTATATTTTTTTTTAATGTTTGAAACAGGCTAGCTTTTGACCACTATCTCGGCTAATGGTAGGCGATGATGTGGCCTAAGATGTAGCATGCTTGCCTATTAAGTGTCTATTCAGTCTACGTTTGAATAGCTCCAGGGCGTAGATTTCGAGGAACACAGACGTAGGCAGTTTGTTCTACTCCTTTGCGGTCCTAACCAGGATTGAGGGGGAAAACCGTTTCGTTCCATATACCATAGCTACACTATAATTACGATTATAATAAGTAAATCGATCAACTTAAACATTCACTTCTAACTTAGTAGCGACTATGTGTTTGCCAGAACATTTTATGTCAGTATTCTAGTAGCTGTCAAGATGTAACAGTAAACCAAAGTTCAGATATTAAATTAATCGTAAGAGAACGATCGATAACGCAGTTACTAGTGAGAAAAGCACAGACGGTCTTACCACAGCTTGTTGTTGGTGATGACCGGCTGAAAGTCGCGCGCTTCCATCCATTGGTCGGAGATGAACTTGGTCATGTAGTTTCGAATGTTGTCTGGCAATAGGACGACACACTTCTGTCCTTTCTTCAAGCCCTTCGCCGCTTGCAGTGCGCCCCACATCGCGGCGCCACTGCTGCCTCCTATTCAAAACAAAATCAACGAATACAATGCAGACAGCAAAAGCAATAAATCACTGACGGTGTTTCCGAAATCACCTACATTTTTCCAGCGTCT
>DWMP01000013.1:0-14976 GCA_018245295.1 Agara epimachia | reverse complement strand
TTTGAAGCCTCTCCAATTTTTTCCGCACTTGAAATTAATGTACCTACCCTTATACATATTTATTAAACATTTTTGAAAGGCCTACTTATCGTTAATAAACGCCATCGTCAATTAAATAAATTACTCGAGATATTTCTTGTTCAGTTTCAAAGTGACCTGTATTGGGCCATTTAGAATTTGAGCATACATAGTCCGTTTCAACACATTCAGTATGAAATTCGGAAACATGATTGGAGCTAAGAGCTAAGAGCATAATGTCGATAGTCAGTATAAAGTTCGTAGCAAATGCTAAGATAATAACAAGAAGTCGTACAAGTTACAGTGGAAGGAAGCACACGTCTTGGGAGGTAGTTATCGAAACGAGCAACGGTCAGAGTTGAGAGCCAGACGACTAAAACAATAGCGAATCAAGCATGCAACGGAACTTTCTCAAAGACACCCTCTCGTGCGTGCGACGCTTAGCGAAGCTCACTAACTTTATATTGGTTAGGAAACTTTATCGTTAGCCGGCGAGAAGCCTCGATCCAGTAATATAAGGCATCAGATTGCAAGAGAGCACACTATTAATCTAAAGCACTTAGAACACCACAGTCTTAGAAGGTAGTGAAGCGGAATTTAAAGCTAACTTATATTTCACTTTTAATTTCCGCTTAAATGATGAGTCAATATTAAAGAACGTCAAGAAAAATTCTCAAATAGGACCACACTGAATATAGGGATAACGGATATTTCGCTTCCGTTTATAAATCTAAAAATAATATTAGCGAAAAAGTTTAGTTAAACATGCCGACCAAAATTCTCGTGAATAAAGTTGTTCGTTTAACATTAAATATAAGATCGTTTTAGCGAGTCAGATAGACAGATAAAGACGGCATACATTTTCATGAGAGAACAGAAAAAAATAAAATATACGCAATCAGCGAGGAAATTGTGAGGTCCAAGTGTACGTTTTATTCGAGTGGGACAACATTGGTGGGCATGGCTTGCCTGTTGAGAGCTAAAGGGACGTAAACGCCACGAAACGGTGAAAGTAAAATGGCGCATTTTACACAGCTACTTCAATTAAAATTAGAAAACAACAAACCTCCTAATCGGTGTAGGCTTCAGAGATTACACCGGTCGTTCGCTTAATTAATTTTT
Organism: Agara epimachia; assembly: GCA_018245295.1. Lineage (NCBI taxonomy): Eukaryota > Metazoa > Arthropoda > Insecta > Lepidoptera > Hesperiidae > Agara > Agara epimachia. The sequence continues at coordinate 13,836 of DWMP01000013.1, read as the reverse complement.
AAGTCATTCCGTTGCCGGGCGGCATTTGACTTCGAAGTGAATCCAGCAACGATTTGCATATTAATACACGGTAAGGTGTCATTGCGTTTCATTAAATAAAGATAAATATCAAATACCGTTTTTTAATTCACGAAAGTCATGTCTAAAATGCTTTACATTTTCAAGCAAATATAAGTTGTATTTGAAAAAATGGCATAATTTTTTTCTTTATTATACTTTAAAGCATCATTTTACAAACTGATTTTTTATAAACGAATAACATATTGTATAGTGTGAAGATAGTATTGTGTACACAATTTGATAGACAAGAATTAAGCGAATATGTGGTGCTACGTGCTGCAGAACTAATTTGCTACCTTTAAACTTTCGCTCGAAATTGCCACGAGTACTTCACACATAATACGTGTTTGTTTTAGCTTAATCGTCTGACGCTATGAAATTATCTCGAGGCGTTATATAAATTCGTTTCAAAATTGAAAGTACTATTAGATTAGACGGTACGTGTATTACGTTATAATTGAACAAAAATTTACATTATTATAAGAAGAACGTTTGGTTTTTTTCTATACGCCGATCATTGTCACTCCAAACTTTAAAAAACGTGAATCAGGCGATGCCTAAATAACAAAAATGTCAATCAATGTCTAAGGAAGACATTGAATAATCTCTATAAATGTTTCCCATTATACATAGCTTGTGGCGAAAAATTTCATGAGCAGAAATAATATTTAGATATCTTATTTTCATAGCGCTTTTATTACTCGGCAGCTCTTTAAAGAGTGTATTAAAACTACGGAGGGCACGTTATCTTTATTACTCATTAGTACAACGGCTGCAACAGCACTTTAAAGTTCGAAATGGGGAGAATTCTATGAAAGAATGCTCAGGGGAGGACGCACGTATAGATCCGTTTTTATTCATTCGATAGGGACCGTTGTGTCGTGACGAACAAAATTTGCGCCGACCGTTCGGGCCATAAATCCGACGTTTCCTAAATCCTTGAAAGGGCACTGTTGAGCAGCTTTCATCAGAAAATTCTCCATTATCTGAAGGAAATCGTTACCGGGGTTGAAGCTCGCCCACCCTTCGGCCCCGACCCGACGGGCTTTCATTTACGACGGCGTTGCGTGCACGCGTCCCCGCGGCCTTAGCTTCAGGTGGGCGTAGTCATTGTGTTCGGTATTTAAGTGGCTCATTTGATATTCTGAGACAGTTTGCATTCGGAAAGCTCGCACGTAGGGAGAACCGAAACGGTATCGAGACATCGGAGTCACGGAGCGCACGCACGCCGCCGGCACTGCGCGTTCCGTACAGCAGTCATAATGGCAGGACTTCGATGTGATCGCCATGTCGCACGTGACGTACCGATGTCGGATATGTAATCCGGTACGATCCGAGCAACCCTACATACCATACGCACACACACACACTACGGATTGTGCCGAGTTTGCGCAATGTTTATCCACAAACACACTAATGAAGGCACCTACAAAAGCGACTAGATTGTTAATTAAACTTTCTCAAAATGTGACACCCTTACAAAATGATGCTGAGTCAAGAGCACAGTGCACGGTTTGAATGTTATTGAATTAATTTGTAATCAGAATTCTCGGTGTGCGTTCTTAGTGGATCCAATAATAGAATTAATTTATTTACGTTACTGTGGTATACATTTTAGGCTTCTTGTGTGAGGTTACACGTTTTGATTGGTTCTGACTCAGGCAGTTAATTGGCGGGATAAGTTAGATCACGTGCCCGTTTTATGGTAACCTGGAGATTACCTTTAGGGATAGATTTACCTTCGAAGTTGTAACGCTACGTGGTACAATGATTGTATTTGTCAAACAATGAAATTAATTATGAGCCATGTTTCCAATAAATCGTAGAAATGTAACATTAATTTGAGTTGACTTTATTGTAATCTAATACTTCCTTTACCAAATACTTAGTTTTTAATTACAACAATAGCAGTTACATAGTACTCCGTAGACACAAAAAGAAAACCAAAAGACCCCATCATTACGCTGCCGACCAAAAGGAATAACCATTCCCTTAATCATTATTCTTAAAGACTCTTCATTAAATTCCTTTTATCTCTCCCGGGATATTTCCTTCGCTTGGCATCAATCACATTCATTCCGAAAAACTCGTTGGCTTTATTCTAAACTCTCATAATAGGTAATGAAGGTTTTGATCGTCGCGGGCGACTGGCTTGTGCTGATTACTTTGAGAGCTGGCACAATGACTCCCCGCTGTAGCCAATGTTGAATTCTGCAAAGTTCCTTAGTCCGCATCCATGCTAGATACGGGGCTAATTACGACGAAACTTTTGTAGATAGACACCTGCTCTGACTCGCGGCCGCCAGACAAAGGCCCAACTTATCGCATCCCTACAGGCCCGTCCAGGCGGCCAAATGAATATAGACCCTGACTGTTCCAGTTCAAGATTCGTTTTCCAATACCCTCTATCTATAGCCAAGGAGTCAATAGATTGGTTTTTAAACGTCTCTTATTCAACATCGATCGAAGTTCAAGAAATTGCCTACTGCTAAAACGTCTGTTAATTTTGTATAAGTACTTTCATTTATGAAATTGATTTAGGTAACTTTAATTCATAATGTAAATCTACTTCATTTAAATATACAATTACAGATATGAGCCGTCTTATTTTAAAATTAAAATGTGATAAAGCAAGATGAATTTGTGCAAGACAACTGTATGCAATGCGATTAATAAATAATTAATCATAAATTACCCGAATTCGCTTACTTAGTAACATGGACTTGCCATTACGTCCTTAAATTAACTTTAATTATATTACAATTCCTAATACATTAATGTTGAAAGTTTTTTTCTTATATCCTACATTTTGAATCTCGCAATGTAGAGCAATTTTCTTTTCAATAAGTGACTTGAGCCGTCTAGGTGTATGTATATTTCCCTTATATTTCAGAGCAAAGACGTAGAAATTATGTCATTGAAAGCGGTTATTGGATTTATGTTTACATTTTATCCCCCATTTTATAACTTAATAGCATCTGTTTTTAAACTTGCTTAGACAGTTATCTGTATTATTTATTAGAAAACGATATTCCAGTGTGCGCATCTGCGATTTTCATATTGTATAACCGATATAATTGAAAGCGCATTTATAACCAATTTATAAGTGCAATTAATATACAGCGTTCAACAATAGAAACAAAAATGTCTTACGCAAATGTGAAAGGTTAATATAAATCTTTTCAGACCTTGGGAAATTTTAAAGCCATGAACTAGATTGACATTGGACTATAGTTTAAAAATATTCCTTATCCTTGCTTAACATTTATTACACTACCTTATTATTTCAATGCAATTACTCAGACGACACGTGAATAAAATCGTATACAATACGAGTTATAATAATATTATGATAATGGAGGATGACATTAAATTTTCACATTTACATTAAAGTTATCTAACTGTTTGATATCGTTCCATATGGTTTTATCGTTCCAAAGATAAATGCGTCAATGATGAACAGAATGTACTCACCGGTCCGAATTGTTCGAAGTAGTTCTTCACGTCTTCCAGCGTTGTGGGTGCTGATAGCCCGCCAACGAAGATTTTCTTTGTCCTGGTCACCATCTGCAAGGGAAATTAAAACATTTGATTACATACTAAAATCGAAATGCTTAACTTCATATTTAATACGAAAGAAGTACGAAAATGAGTATGTATGATCACCGAGTTCTAAACAGTTAACGATCAATGGTACTGACATGGCGTTTATGGAAATAAAAACAAACCAGTGAGTTATTATAATAACTATACCGCCCTATATCAATCGCCCTTAATCAGTTAACAAACGTTTATTTATAATTTTTATTTAATAACGATATGAGGAATGCACGCATTAAATAATAATAATTCAACATAATAACATTCTCACTCCTACAACTGAACTGAAGATTTGCTATATAGCTGGTAATGCGAAAACAATTAGACGCGAACAAACGCACACCAGGCGGTCGAAATGTAAGAATAATTACTGTTAATATATTATGCAATCCACCCTCAGAGGTTAGCGGGGATAGCGGATATTTCTGAAGTACGCATAATAACTCCGTAATGGCTGGAGACCGACGCCAGACTGCTCAGATTGTTTTCCAAATAAATACCTGTTTACTAACGCCTTTTATCTACTTATTCGTCCCCTATTTATAAAAGGTTTTACTTGATACCTTTTGTCTCGAAAAGTGCGTATTAGATTTCGATGTTTACCATGTTTGGATTCTATATTCTTTATGTAGTATAAAGGTACTTCGACACTGTCCATGTAACTCGTAATATCAAATAAATGTATAATAACACAGGATTAAATAATTAAGGATTAATATAATGGCGTTCTTCCTTTCTGTTCTACGTATTGTCTGTGTATAACTAGCTGTAAGTTTTCCAAAGCAATATAAATAAATTAAATGAATAAATAAATAAAGTAAATTTATTAATTAAGCAATAATTTGATCTTTACATATTAAATTAACTTTTAGAGAAACCTAATTTACCTTAAAAATCATACAGCTATATTATTCACCGAATAATAACAAATCGAGAGATTAAAACGATTTACAATGTACTGTGTTTTCAATTCAGAGATTATACATTCGGCAGAGGGTAGTTTTTAATAACACCTTAATTAAATCAACGCTCCAAAATTTCTCCGGTCGCGTCTTACGTAAATTTACTCGGAGAAGTCGAATTTGAAAGATAGAAGATTTATTTATCTAATGCATATTTTAACAATCAAAGCGTGGACGTTTAAGCGAATTTCATTATAATGTCAATATCGCGCCCACGGCTCCATCTCAAAGACCGTACCTGTTTCTTCTTGAATATTTATGCGGGGTAATAACGATGCAGAAAAAAATACGACAGGATAACAATGGACGTCGAGATTTTTTCAGGATCCTCTATCGGTAACGAAGGAAAATGACTGCTGTGTCGTAATTATGTTGCGTTCTGACGAGTCTGGGGGATAATGGGGGAGGTGCTTTATCTCTATAAAGCGTCGGCTAAAGCCGGTTTACATTTATATTGAAAAAAACAGAAGTGGCTGTCGCTTAGAAGAAATTCGTACTTGTGATTCTGTCTAAATTGGGACTTATAACAGAATGAGTAATACGAACTCTACCTACATTCAAGGTAAACTCTAATAAACATCAATTATATCAAGGATAATAGACATAAAACTTTTACAGAGGAATATAGAACAAATAATTCTTGTCGTCTTCTGTAAATGGAGACGATACTACCATATATTCACAGATGCTTAAAAATCGGCGCCGTATGCTAAAAGCGCTCCTAAACAAAAGCTTATTTGATAACAGGTGTAAGGGCAGATTGGAGCTTTAAGTACCAACTGGACGATGTTAGTCGACAAGTCAAACAGTTTAACCCACGTATCTAAGCTCGACAGCGCTTTTCAAAACGAACCCGACATTAAATTAACAAAACTGATGAGCAAGGGAGGCCCATAATGCAAAAGTTAATGAGTTATTCTATTATTGAAAAGAGATGACACTTCTGATTCGTAATCTATATTAGGTAGCATATATTCACTCTTCATGTATAGTAATAGAACTGGCTAACATCGAAAACCGATATCTTGCTTCATAGAACTAATTTAGTAAGTCTATTGTTGTAGTCTAATTAGCTATTACATCAGTCGAACTGTAGAAGTCCAAGGCAAGAATACGAGAACTGCGTTTATTGATTTCTTTTATTAACATGTGACATTCATGATTGTCACGATTTACCATTAACTAATCATGTTCAAGCAGTAAGAAAACCAAAGGGAGAAACAATTTTTCCCAGCGAGGTTTATGTCGACCATTTGTATAGAATAAATTAATCCGTACAACGGCCGAGAGAAATTACACACTGCTTTCAGTCAGTAGAAACACCCGAGAAATGTAATAACATTTCAGGAGGAAAACCCTATTACTATGAGTGGTAAAAGATAATAGCTCCGTGGAAATTGAATAAAACAAGATTCGTAAAGTCTAATGTAACTAATATAAGTGAGTGAGGGTCCGAGATTCGACAATCTCAAATGAAATCACACTCAAAAATATACAATATACAAATGACGTGGTGTAGGGAGAGCGGGCAACGGTACGTGTCCAAGTGGCGTGCTCCCCAGCCGCCTTAAACCTTTTTCACTGCAAATCCCGTGTGTGACAATATTCCCCAACCTCCTCGCCACGAAGTCTTTGAATCGATGCGTAATGCAGCGCTTAATGTCTTATTTTTTGTTTCAGTTAACTTATTAAGCTACTTTGCATTCTTAATTAGTTAAGAAGAATGATGTGTATATGTTAAAGTAAACTTAATTACCTTACAAAGCGATTTAAATACAATCCATTGAAATAATTTTACTAAACATTTTCAGTCAGTTATTAAGGTGATATTGAACATATCTCAATTAATAGTACAAGCAAAGCCCTTTGTTGATCAGAAATAATGAGGATTACATAATATAAGAGTAATATTAATATTAAATAATAATAGGTCTTAATAAGTTTAATATAAAGTGAATTGTTTTATTTCAGACTTCGCTACCTATGACTGTCAATTCGTAATTAGCCTGTACATGCTATGTAATATGTATAAAGTGTACAAATGATCATAAATATTTTTATCGTTTCTTTCCGGTCTCGCAATATTAAAGTGGTTTACAAGAGGCTTTAGTTCATTTGAAAATTGTTTGATAAACGTATTAAATAAAACGCTAAATCTAATTGCTTTCACAAGTTGAAGTGCAGTTAGAACTTCACAATCACAAAGCTCACAAGAACTGTGACCTATTGTTAATAGAATTCAAAACTCAAATTAGCAAGTCAATAAATAAAAAAATATTCCGTATAATGAATAAAAATTTAATAAGCGGGATTCATTAATGGGATTGTAAAGGGAGGTCTCGCGGGAGCGAGTGTCAGGTTTACCGGTGGCCACGTCAGCTGAAACTGTTGGCAATTACCTTAAATGTGTACTACGCAGTTCAGCCCAGTGGGAAAATTATTATTCACCGCATATCCAATTTTTGTCCCTCTCGAAACTGTACCTGTGATTGGTTGAACTAATAGTCTTTGCTATTATAGTAGGCGGATTGTTTAGTCGCGCACGATACTCACAATATCAATAAATCTATAATAATGATATATGGCATATATGAATATATATATGGCACGTTTTGTAATAAAGGTAACCAATTTGCCGAGTAAATCGTATTAATGTAGAATACTATTTAAACTGACTTATTTCACAGTCAATTAACACTTTCGTTTTCCCTCTATACGGTTCATTAACAAAATAACGAAATAAAGAGTTTACTTTCCAAAATTTATTGCAATGATAAAAGTAAAAATTTTCATCGTCGCTCAGAAAAATACGGAATTTTTTTTCGGCAAAAAATGGTCCTCATGACACAAAATTTGAATGTGTCGCTGTAAATAGAAACTTCAACAGTCGCAAACGATATTACCCGCCCCGCGGTCAACGGCTCTTCGCCGCGGTCGTTTCGTTACGAAAAATACAACAATTTAATTTAGTCTAACTCGTTCGCTACAAACTGTGTAGCCGCAGCGCGACAAAAAGCTACACACATCAATTATGTGTGGACCGTACGGTAGTCGCCACGTTCTCCGCGCGATATTCCACGAATTTGAATCATTATGCTCATATTGCAACATGAATCGCGATAAATTATTTCTTTTCCAACTTGCGTTAAACTATAGGCTTTTATTTACTCATTTTTGGCCATTTCGTCACAGAAACAATGTCTAAATATTCGTCTCTTCCAAATATACATAATATAAGCATAAAACAATATTTGCATAAAAGTATTTAGTTAATAAAGCTATTCCTGTTTTTCGCAAAAAATCCAACGACGTGAAATTGTCGCAATTTTAAATTTTAATTTGTTGGTTGATTGTCGCGTTGACGTTTAAAGGACATTAAATATCCTCTCGTTAACTGTTACATGTATCCGTCGTATATATCATCGCAGTAATATGTAACCTCGTCGTAAAATATATTTATCGCCGAAGTTATATGTTTAGAATATTAGCCCCCAAAAGCTTTTCGTATCATCTATCGAAATGGTATTTCGTGTTTCATGTTGTAACAAATTTGTTGATTTCGAATAATTACATTTAAAAATTATATGCTAAATCCGTACAAAATGTAACTAATCCATATATTGTATAATTAGCTGCTATTTCAGAATTGTATAAAAATGTTTTAGAAAAGTAATATTGGTGCTTGTGTTTTATAATTGAATTGAAAGTAACGCTGTATTACCTACATATTGCATTTTTTATTTCCAAACTTTTTATTTCCAACTATTTTCCAAACAACAGTGTACATGATAGATACATTTTGCTACAAAAAATGTTACTGCAATTTGTGTTTGGTCCCATGAGGTAAGCGGCAAAAAATGCAATAAATATTTGACTACCGTCATTTGAAATCGTTTGTTATTTACACGAAACACTGTATGAATTTTCAAATTCTACGTTTACGTTTTTGTGTGGCTTCATAAATATATATACATTGTAGAGGTAAAGCGATTGTATTCTAAAACACGGACGCACCAGCCATCAGCGTCCACGCAATTACTTTGAAACGGACATTATGTACTTTTCAAATCCATTCCGTGTGTCTGTGCTGTGCAAATATATTGAAGTCTACAAATTTCAATTAAAATAATTTACCTTTACGAATTGCTGTCGAATATAACTCTTAACATAATCACTCTTGTACTAAGAAGGAAGACAATATTAATCAACTTTCCAGTTAAAGGAGGATTTATTGTGAATCGTTTTTCATTTGTCTATGTAAAAGTCAGCCCCGACCCTCAAATTCTGATGCTGCTTCTTAGTTTCGTCCCTCCACAGCGTCTGGGTTACTCGCTCTTTATCAGATTTGTTTATTTAACCACACGTTTACTTATTCTCCTATCCAGACGGATTAGAATAATCTACTTGAGTCTGCGTATTTATTCGCAGTAAATGCCATTCTTTAACATCGGATGCCCTCACGTCCGCTTCCACAATCTATACTAATAATTCAACCGTTACAAACTAAATGGTATTATCTACAGCTATAGAGCTATATAAATTGTTATATCTGTAACGTTCTCCTTCAGCGCGGCGAGCATTCCGCATAGATAGGGGGATGATCCCGTCTTTTCGTGTCGCACACCTTATCTGCTTCACAGCTCATTAGGTCTCGCACGGGGCGGCTGCCAACAGATCTATGCCATTTGTAACAATACAAAGACCGCACGGATGGCAAATGGTGCTTCCAGGGCTTAGGTTGTCAGTCTCGTTAGTTTAGTCGGCGACTCGCGATACGACGCAAAATAAGTATCTCGTTGGTTGCGGCGCACGACGCCGCGCGACGCAAGACAGTAACCGCGTACGTTCTAAATGGCAGACATTAACGGAACGTTATTGCTTCTCGGCTTCACCAACACTTGTACTGTATTAATCTCTATCTCGTTCTGATGCTCGCTGTCTGTCGCTTTGTACTCTAGTTAATTCCGAGAATAACTAGACTTGGCTCCACCTAGCATTGTTATTCAGGAACCGATATGATTTAAATTATTGAGACAGATATGTGTTTCAATAACTCAAACTGCTCGCTTAAATGGAATCTGTTGCGGCACTCGGTTTGTTTTGTGGTGTTCTGTAGACAATTTAATAACGATATCCTTTTGACAAACATGACCATAAATGTAACGAAGAAAGATTTATAATAGAGATCGAAGCGAACGAATGGTCCAGGAATCATTATAACCTTAAATCATAAAAAGAATTTCAGTGTAACGTTGAGTAAAGCTAAATAAAACATTCAGTAAAGTAAATAAAAATTCATACATGTTGCTGTGTGTTTTCATTCAATATCCGTTAAAGCGAGCACAAACAAGTAAATACGAAGGGAAAAGCGAATGCATGTAAATGAACATACTTCTCAGAATTACGTCGTGAGCTGAATAAATAACGCGTGATCGATGCGTTGATAAGCCCATGAAAAATTTAAAGAGGATCCTTAGGATCGAAGAAATGGACGAAACGGGTATGAAGTGGCGTATGAGTACATTACTTCTTTCAGATTTTTATGTCTTATTTCACGTATCTGGTCCTTTAGCGTGTGGACAAATGGCATATTCTTTTGATGCAATTTCTGTCTAGAGTTTACAAGCTAATATAAACTTCGTCTTAAGAATAGTGAAATATATTAAAATAAATAACGTACAAAATATTAAATCATATTGATGCTTTGCTTTGATTAATGCAGTTTTTAAGGTCGACAGAGAATAATGTCCTGCTTTGAAGCGATGGAGCATGTAAAAATATGCCCATATGCGAGCACGCTACTCGACAACGGCTCCAGCCCGCTCATAAAACAATGGGCACATTTAGTCATCTAAAAAGAGAAATGGCTCCGCGCACTTGTCATCGAAAGCCATTCGAAACACATCGGAGTGACTTTATATACGCAAGGGTTTGGCATTCATGTAGTAGGCACATGCCTGCTTACTTTCTTTTATGCAGTCGCGCCTAGAGAGTGGATGAAAGCGAGAAGCTACGAGTCGCCTTGTCACTTATTCCCCCTTCTTACTAAATGCAAAAACCATACTTGTACCGCGCCTAGGCTATTGTTAAGATTGGCTCTGACGGCTTTGTTTTGGAAGCGTGGACTAATGTAAAAATTTCGTTACGTAACTTTAACATCTACCACTCAAAAAATAAGACTCAGAATACGTTACCGCCTATTACTTTGGAACAAAATTTTTGAAATGTAAAAAAAAAGTTCGCTTTCTTAGCAGCCGACTCATCATTGAGACTAACTTTCCTCGTGTTAAAAGTGAAGTATACAAGATAGTCCTGTTTTTCCTCTTTTTCTCTGTCACGCATAATCAAATAAAACTTGATTCTATGTTTCGAGTCAAATTATAAGCCGAGGGTAGGGCGAAATAAAAAGTGAATAATGAATGCGGAGGCCGAATCCGGGACCGCGCGGCCGTAGCAATTATTTTGTTTCGAGTACCATCAACATGGTTCTTTCAAATTTTCATACATTAAGCAAATGTCGAGAATGCGTAATAAGGGCCTAAATGTTGTAAGCCGTCGTGGGGTCGCATTTGTACCGGAGGGTCTGGACAATCGGATACGTTTCCTGTGACCTTCGAAATGCCCATAAGAACCGTTTCAAGTGTACGGTTATTACATGATGTAGCCAAAAAGTTTTAACATAGAAACATTTCAATTTAACACTTGTATAAGTGGCGCTTTAATACTGAATATAATTTTTATTTATCAATGTAGATGTAAAGTCGTAGGAAAAGAAGCATAGCGTGATCTTTATGATTAATAGCTTGAAACCGGAAAACAAATAGCTCATTTTTTATCGTGAGATAGTTCAACTACATCCATTTAAAAATTGCCAGCGGATTTATAGAATATTCTGTTGCAGATGTCAGATGTTTCATTTATTTTAATTTGAAGAAAGATAATTCGCTGCGAATATTATAATTAGCGTTTGAAATAGGCAAAGGTTACCCCTGATATAACTAGGTAGGAAAATCAACGATTATACCTATTTATATCTATAAATGTCTATAGTATTTTGTTGGTATCTTACTAAAAGCTTCTTTATAATATATCGCTTACCGCGTTTACACGTATCCTTCAGTGTTTTTATACTATCACTAAACAACTTCTTGACGTCTGCAAAGGCTTTTGAGCCCACGCACACACGTGAATATACTAGAAAATGTACGGCGCGCCATTCGCGAGAGTAAATAAATACGGACTACAGGAACAGCGTGTCATGTATGACGGAGTCTGCCTACAAAACATGCAATCCGTATGAATGATTACCGTCTGACTGAACTCTATACGCGTTGTAACCGTATTTTTCGGGAGCCTTACTAAAAGAAAACGGACTACCGTACGAAAGACAATGCAAAGTGAGTCGTGATACGTACGTGTAATAGTAGAAATTCGTATGACACTTGTAGCGTGGGTTGAACGTTTTCGTCTCCACATCGGTCGATAGTGTTGACGAACAAAATAGCTCCCCTCCGGGTGGGAGTGTGGTGTCAAGAGGCTATAGGATTAAACTTAAACTGGGTTTGCCCGCAGTTTAATTATACAAAAGGTATGTACTCACGTACCACTTGCGAAAATGTGCTGTTTCTCTGGCACATAAGTTAGAAATTAGTTAATTATATCCTTTGCTCTGAGCGAAATGGCAAATAGAATATTAAATTAGACAAGTAAAAGTGACACCGAAGTATGATAATACGGACACATTAATTCTTAACGCAAACACGCTTTTTAATATGCGTATACTCGTATGCATGAAATATGAAGTTGTTGAAATCACCAATTGGATTTACGTATTTTTTTTTGGTTCAGTTACAAACTTTCGGCAATGGCGCATTGCAGAATTAAACTTTGCTCAAAATAATTACTTATGCATTATTATCTTGCATGTGTGCGTGTTGATGGTATTGAAACTAGTTTGTTCGCGCCAGAATTGTTGTAAATTTGTGCGATCCGTGGGAAACTTTTACATTTTTACAGCGAAGGAAGACCATAGTCGATAAATTCAAGCGCTCTCCTGAAACGAGCTGGCCGAATGAAATACAATGTTATATTTCAAGATTACGGGATCGTAATCTCCTTAGAAATTTAATCATAGGGATCATACGAGAGGAAATTTCCATTCATCCACTATTACATACTTCACAATTTTATTACATTAACGATTTATCACAGCAAAATGTCGGCATTTAATACGTAATCGTTCGAATCATTTAATATTAAACATTTAATAACGCTTAGTTTATAGCTACTATTTATATTTATCAGCATTTTCTACACATTTACAAATACTACTTGTACATTAACATCCATAACCCGACTAATATCACCGTTTAGGTATATGTATGTATGTGTGCCCTGCCGGGAAATAGGGTTCAACCCTCTGCACGGTTGGCCAGCAAGATGAGTGATGTGCCAATCGTGTACAAAATTTATTACTCAATACAATAAATTACTATACGAGGTATTATAGTTAAACTTTTTAATGATGCAACGTCGCTTTAACAGAGACAGCAGGATACGTTCCAGACAGTGTCTATCCGAACTTATATTTGAACATCCAGACGACAAAGCGAAATGAATTGCTACAGAAATCAATAGGTTACGTTGCACTAGAACATCGGCAGTCGCAGTCGTATGTTGACTCAATAAATGTCAAAGTGAAAGAATGAAAATGAACCGGCGGCACTAATTGTTCAGCCTATAAGTCCTGACGTGATTCAATACAATCTCGGGCGAATGAATGAATGGTCCGAAGTACGTTTGTCCCGGCTCCCCTAGTGACAGATTTGCACCCTCTCTCCCTATCGGCGTATGTGTTTGACGCAAGATTTATTCGCCGCGCCGGTGGAACCGGGGAGTCGGAATGTATAGAATTATCCTCGCAAATATAAGTAGCCATAATTAGTCAGACGACAGTACCAGATATCCCATTTCAATAAGACAAGGACAATATTTTTACAATCTCTTCGTGCTCGTCGTAGCGGCACCGAATTCGGTAACATTTTAATGGTATATTTTTAGCAAGTGTTCGTGCAATTTATGTATGAAAATGATCTCGAACTGTTCTAGATAGCTGAAACGCGAGATTCAGATTTGCCGTTCCATTTGTAGCCATTGAAGTCGTGATGTTGTTCAGACAAATGAATCATAGAAACTACGCCGGCTATTCTGAAAC
>DWMP01000012.1:0-14978 GCA_018245295.1 Agara epimachia | reverse complement strand
ATATAAAGCTTTTTATTGCAAAACGTGTAGATTTCTTGCTAAATTTAGTACCGATGTTACAAAAACACGTTTATAAACACCAGTACCTTGGGGTCGGTGAAGTCCACCAATGTCCCGGAGAAGCCTGACCGGGCGAACACGATCCCCGGTGCGATCCATATCAGTATCGTCACATACAACATCGCTCTGAAATTACACAATCATTTTATTCTCAACTTGCATTTTTCCGCGACTTCGTCCGTTCGCGTGGAACAGTGTCTTGTGCAATAAAAGTATCCTAGGAAATTAAAATGCTGCCCAAAGTCACTGTTTCACACGGACGAAGTTGCGGACAAAAGCTAAAAAAGTTTTGGTTTTTTCCTTAAACGTATCCTATGTTACTTCTCATACCTCCAAGAATATGTGTACAAAGTGTCATGATGATCGGTTAAGCAGTTTTCGCGTGAAAGCGTAACAAACTTTTTTTATCGTATGAGAGTAGCGAACGAGCTGGCAAAAGTCACGAGTGACCGCGCCCGCCCATGGACATCTGCAACCGACCTCTAATAGGTTTGTAAAACTTACTTACATTCACATTTATAAAATTAAGTAGGGATTCATGCTTAGTACGTCAATGCCTGAGTTGTATTACTTGCTGTATGAGTCACATTATGGTATCGATTTCGATTTCGACGAATACTTAAATTCAGACTACCTATAGTACAATCTATGTATGAGTGCTATCTATTATGTGTCTATATAAATCTATTGTTGTGATTCACCAGCTGTCTAGTCAAAAAGCAAGAGAGAGACGGATAAATAATTTATTATAATATACTGATATAATGATGCTTTGATCGACTACATAATGTATATTATTGACGTGTTGTCTGTGACTATATGGAAGTCACAAGTAATATCAACACATTGCACATATCTCGGGCTTATCAATTTTTCGCCAATTATTCTATTAAAGAAATGCGCTCGACTGCAAGTTTCTGAAATAGTTATAAAAATTACCATCTCTTTCCAGCATCGATGCTATCTCCAGGGCAATATTAACACCAAATGAGTAGCCTAACAAATAGAATTTCTCTTTAAATATTAGTCGTTTCTTCAATAGCTGAAATCAATAATTTGAACACTTATAATAAATAATGACAATTATGATTCAGTAAGAATATATGAAAACATGTCTATGTATGCACGCCTAATAATCGTACCGCACCTTAAAAATATTTTCAGCCATTTCTCGTATACTCCCATGCTTCATGTCTGGATCCAGCTGAACAGTGAACGCGTTGATTTTCAATCGCTCAGATAAATTTTTGAATATTTGGTGACGTCCTTCAAATCCAGGTACAAGCATCAGATAATCGGAATGCGGATTCACTTCAACGTTCTTTAAAGAAATTGGTTTCGTTTTGAGTTGGTTTTGAATAGAATAACATTAAATACAATGTTCACTTATGTCTAATTTTACTACGTAATGTTTGTTGTACATGTGTGTGATAAAACTGTATATGTAGACGTATATAAGTAATTTACGGTATGTATTGTATACTATTATATCATCATCATCTTCGGCCCGTGCCTAGCGACTGCTGGATTAGGCCCTCTTCTTTTGCCCGCCATTCTCTTTTGAATTGCGCCGTGCTCGTCCAACTACTCTCCTCTGCGTTCACGATATCATCCCACCATCTTGCCGGCGGTTAATTTACGCCTCTCTCTGCCTATCCTCCCTACTTCGTACGTCGCCTGCCCGTCTTCATTTCAAGGTAACCCGTGGTATCCATGACGTGGTTGCATCGCCTAATTTCGGCCGTGTAGGTATTTCAAGATAATAATTTATTATATTTACCGAAAATGTGTGGCCTACTGCAGTTTTCATTAAAACGATAGGCTCGTTCGCTGTGTCCATATCGTCATCGATAAAAGTGTAAAAAGCAGACAGTCCACCCTTCTTTGTTTTAAGTAGTTTGCTGGCTGGCCTTGTATTTTTAATGATGCTGAAACACAAAACACTTTGAGGATAACGTGCAATCAAATCATAATCACCTTCATATCTTAGACGTATTATATCTAGACCATTCGAGAGAAATAAAACATCTTTCGTTCGAGTCAGCTGTTTCGTACATACCTCCTTGAACAATAATTTAATAAGTATGTTCAACGATGTAAATTCATAAAACAAATCTCCTAATCCATTACACATATTACCAAATTGAAATTTACCTTACGCACTTTTCCGCTGCATTGCGTTCATCTCGTGTTTCCACGTCCTCTGATTGTCCTTTCTTGTTCTCATTGAAGTGAGTGCTCTCTGAAACTGTTTATATGTACGTTTTCGTAAGACTTTTCATACTTTCACATTAAGGAGATCTTTTTTAACACAAGATAATAAAAAAAAATGCATCTTTTAAATACTATCCAATCGTAACATAACTTCATAATTATTGTGTATTAGTTACAGCTTACAATATTTTCAATACGCCATATTTGTAGAAGTATAACCACAAATTATATTCTTTATTACTATTGTCTAGATTATCTAAGAGTACTTGCAGGCTCACCTAAATCACATCCTTGTTTCAAATTAAATGACTGGACATTGTTTAATTGCAACACAAGGCTTTTTTCTAAACCACGCCAGAAAGTTGATATATTCTGTTGTCTGTGATGTGTATCGGTCTGATCAAGTTTTGGTGACAACTGTAACAGAAAAATGTTATGAACTTAACTTAACATTGTGGATTGTGTTCACGTTTTAAAATTATCAAATAGAGAGAGAAATATTGGACAAATTGAATAAAAAATACGGTATATGACTTATCAAAAATAGAGTCATTAGCGGTACATTGGGCAAGCATGCTACATTTCAGATCACATGATCTTTCCGTCAGGCGAGAATCCTAGCTTATAGAGAAAATAAACAATGGTCAAGAAACAACCCACGATTTTTGGGCACAAAGAAATTGATGTTGTCCTTTTAAAGAAAACTGTAACTTGCCATTTAATTTAAGTAAAGCGGTGGTGTTAATATGCAGAGTGCGTGAGCTAGATTAAGGGGAAACTGTTTGAACATCCAAACATCAGTTGGTTGTTCTGATGGAAAATAGATTTTTTTATAAAAGAGAAACAAAGAATCGCAAATGTAAAATATATAAGCAACTCTTCGGCCGTGTTTAATAAATAATGAAGACAGGAAACGAAATACAATTAGATTTGAGGGAATTATTGATTAGCAGTTATTATTTTATAAAGCATGTTAGTGTTAACTGCGTCAACAGAAATATTTTCTTTGATTTATAGTTTTACATGTGCAGGGTTACAATATAACATAGGAATAGTGCAATATTTCCAAAACTGTTTGGATACCTCATCAACGAAGTCAGCTCGCAACACCAGCCCCGGAAGACCCACTGCATTACGTGCGCGACAAATTTCTTCCGAAATTGAATTAATGTATTCATCATAAATATTTTTCGAAGACTGTGTTATTACAGCGAAGTATCTGAAATCATGTCATTAAAATGTACAAAGATAATTTGCAATTCCCTCTTTCACTATGTTCAGATCAATTTCTGTATAATATTTTTCATTAATGTAGTGCTGGGATAAAATTTCGTAAATATTTCTTGATATGATTAGTTGCTCTTCTATTACCACATGCTTAAGTATAAATAATCACTTCAATTGTTTACCTCAATGCACTCATCGCGGAGTCTCTCGCTGTCCGTTCCACGTTAATTATATCCAATGCCAACTCGTTAGTTTTGTCTGTAAACTTTCCAACCGTAACTTTATCGTTTTTATTTTCCATACAATCTGATATGACAAATATTCCTTCCAATGGACCCATTCTGATAGCTTCGTTAAAAATAATAGAGCATCCATCTTCGGTCTTTATATCAACAAATGTCAATTTTATATTGACGCCTAGTTTTTTCCACGACCTAAAATAGGGAAAATATGTATAATGTATTAAAATAACTTCAGAAATAACATGTATAAACTACAAAAGCGGCAAGTTTATTACTTACGCTATTTTAGAATTACCGTAACCCGAGATATCATCATTTTTTAAGTGCAAAACCACATTCTTGGCTCCTCTCTTCACTAACATATCAGTAATTTCCAGTCCTAACTCATTTTTATCGCAAATAGTTAAATAACTGTTTTCGGAATGGCATGTGATTCTGTAAATCAAATGAATTATTAGTTAAATTGTACATGAAAAATATTCAAACGCTTAGATGTCTACTTTTTTGCCCTTTAAACACACAAAATATATATTTAATATGTGTCAACTTACCTCGAAGAAAATTTCGCCAAACTTCCAAAATTCGGGTTTTGCAAATTGATAAGAACTTTGCCAATATGTTTACGTGACGAAATAAAACGAAACGCTCTGGATATATCATCAGAAGAATAAATAACTGATGCTAAAGGTTTAACTATGCCTCTTGCTATACCTTCACTGACCATAGCCTGTAGTTTTTTTTTCTGTACCCCGTTTTTAAGTCTAAAGATATTAGATAAATCGACCGCTACATAGTTCCTATCTCCAGATAGGAAATCCATACCAATAAATTCATTTTCTTTCATGTCTTTTTTAGAAACATCTAAAAAGAATCCCATATCGCCAACGCAACCCATAAGTACCTGCAAACATACACAAACATATTAAATTTTATGGTTACATGAAATAATTTTCTCTTTCCTGATTTTATAAATTATTAAAAATATTTTATTGAATGGGTAGGCAAGGCTTTGCTGTTAGTCAATCGTATACACATTATCATTTCATGTAAGGTGCCAGTGATAGGTTAATGGTTTGGAAAGTAGCCTCCCACTCCGAGAGGCTGGGTTTAAAAATAAGAAAAATTCAAATTTTTGAGGATTAAATACAACGCGATACAGCAGAAAAGTAACATAAAAAATTTTATTAACATTTTCAATATTTTTTCTGAAATATATGAAAAACTCCGACTTGCAAATGCAAACGTAGACTATGTGGTCTACATATTTCTTTGCTGTTGACACAACCAATGTCATTATTATATCAAACAGAATATGTATTAATAAGTCGAGTAGAAACTTTAAATGGCCCATTGAAAATGTATAACAGTACTGCGACAATTGTCAGATGAAACAAAACTGACCTGACGACTTATTCCAGAAGTACAATTTATAACCACACTACGCCGTTTGTTTGTTGCATCGCCCATTACTACTGTAGCAGATTGCGCATCCATTGAGTTGAATATTTGGTTTTCTAAAATATAATTCTCAGCTCATGAAAGGTTCAGTATTGAAAAAGAGTGAAGTATTCACTTTCAGCAAGATGGCTTAAATATTTTCGTGTCTCATATATGTTGACGTCGCTTATATCATGTCAATGGTAATAACGATGTAAAACTAAGTACAGCGTGTTTTGCTTGCTATAGTCTTAACGGTCGGTAAATAACGGTCGTAGTTTGCAAGTTTTTCTCAAAAAAATTGAGACTGTCCGATTATTATGCAACAAGAAAAAGTTTATTTCACGAAAGCCTAATTGTTACCTTTAAGTTCCGGAAACAATTTAATTAAATATTTCTTCTTTTCAACGTTGCTAACAGTTGTGTACACATTATGGCCAAAAGCTAAACATATAGATATAACTGCTTGTCCAAGCGCTCCCGCACCGCCTGTTATAATTACTGGCACGCCTTTGTATAAGGTTGATCTCGAAGTCTGTAAAATATCACGTACATTGTCGCATATTAACGTAACTGTCCTCATGAAAAAAAATAATGATGGATAAATTACTTACCAAGCAATAATAGGCATGAACAAACGCTAATGGTACTGTGGCAGCCTCTTCCATAGTCCAGTGTTCAGGTACAGGCCATAGAAGGTCAGGATCAGCTTCAATTGTATCAGCAATCGCTCCACCAGCTATTAGACCCATTACTCTGTTACCGCTGAAAATATCCAGAACGTAATTATTTCTGATACTATCATTATAAATCGTACATTCAAATTCAAATTCAAATTGTTTTATTCATCATAAGGTACATACTCTCAAGTCAATGAAGTCTACATTTGAAGAAACCGAGTTCGCTGTTTATAAATGTATTTTGTTATAGTACCTACATTAAATTTATATTATTTTGCTACGTAGATAATGTACAATAATTACACATGAATACTTATATATATTTACGCACTTTATATCAATCCCGCTGAATTCCATTCCAAAGTCTTCTTCATTTGTCGTATCTAGTCCCATTGCTATTTTATAGTCCCTTTGAGATATTCCAGCAAAGCAAACCTGAGGAATAATAATCCTGACAGTTATTATTTTCTTTCTGACATACATATTTTGCAAGCACATGTTACTTTATTACCTTTATGCTTTTGCAGGACAATTTTCTTGTCGACATATCACACCATTTCAACGTATCCATATCTCCAGGAACGTCAATAGCTAGTGCAAAATGTTTGTATTTGGGACATTGATTATGCGGGATGCTGTAGAAACCACCCCACTGACCCTATTAGAGGAAGAAGTTTCCATTATAATTATAACTTCATAAGATTAATACCTGCTGTTTGTTTATTTGACGTTTCAAATTTTGCCCTTAACGGCACATGTATGATTATAGTTTTACATATCCAGCCATGACTGTATTATGTAAATAAGAAGATAAAAATACTACTGTACTGTTATTTAATTTATATACATAGACAACAAATACTGACAACGGGTCGTGAGCCGCTATTTTTACCTTTTGTAGTACATTGAGTACAAGTCGGTGTTGCAGATGTTCCTTATAAAGGGGATGATCTGGTTCAAAATTAGGTGCGTTGCAGTCGTCAATTGTAACCAACTTGAGTCGACCGCCATATTCTCTGTTTAAGGTTTTCACGATTCCTGGAATATGTCACACTCAATAAATGTGTGTCCAATATAATTGTCCACTACAAAATGTATACAACAACATAACACCTTTTATATAAACTTGATAAAAGTTACCTGTGATGCCATTTAACGGTTGATTAATTACAGTCAATACCACACTTCTCTTTGAAATCATGTCTGAATGCACTTTTTCAATCCACGCAAACTTTTCATGTCTGTCTATGTTTATATATGAAATTACTCTGGACTCTATGTTGTCATCCCGTTTTCTCATTAAAAGTAATACATCATTTTTGTTGATGTTCATAGCAGATATTATACTGAATTGTTTCTTTGTACATATGTCCATAACATTGGCAGTTTTTTCTAGTGCCAATACAAAGGCGTTACTATGCAAGTGTTTTTCAAGTTTCAATATTTCCTGTAGCATAAAAATGTAGGTACTTAATTGTGACTAAATTTGCATCAAGCACAATTAAATAGCGTGGATCATAGTTTTCTGATTGTATTAAGAAAAGCATAAATGTACGCACCTGTTCATCGTTAAGCAAATCGTAAATCACAATAACGTCCACTATGTTGTTTGCTTGCTCAATGTGAATCTCCTGTTCATTACCTTGAAAGTAACTTATTTCAATTTCAATCCCGACATATTTTGACACTTTCCTTATACATTCAACGATAGAGTCTTGCGATGGTAGTTGCTTTTCGAATATTGTCATTTTCTTTTTAGTCAGATTCTCATTAATTATTTGCAAACATATAAGAAGTGCGGTCTCAAACTAAAAAATGAATCATTATACAAAAAAAAATTAATACATAATTGATATAAGTATGATAAGATCAACTTGAGCGCTTTCAATATACTATTTGGCCTTCGAAAATATGATCAAGTCTCTCAATATCATGCCCGCTCGAATGACTTCCACTTTGACTTCACCCGAAAGCTCAATTTCTTCTCCATTAGGTGTTAATAAATTCGATGTCATCTCCTTATTTTTAGCAACGCTAACGTAAATTTCCTCACCTTACGCATGACTAATCTCTTCCCTCCGCTAAAAATCGTATACTTTACGTTCTGTTACTTTCTGTTCTATTGTTACCATGATGGCGTACACTATGGAATATTATTAATTTATTTATCATTTAACCTTTGTCTATCTATGACTTTATACTTACGTCACAAGTATTGGTAGGAAAATATGGACAAAAAATGTTATTATTCAAAACATCGGGATCGTATTTAGGTATCACCATATTTTCAAATACAATGTTCTTAAGCTTCACGCCACCACATCTGTAAATACGTTATGACAGTTTTCAGTAAGTTATGCATGTCTGTATACAAGTTTGCGACTGATCTAGGATTTCCTGATCAGTAACAACAGTATCATACTTTTAGCCCTTGTTTTATTTCACGTCTACTCTATTATTGGAACAGTGACTGTCATTTGATATTTCAACATTCGCCCTCTTCCCTTCCTTCTAAGAAAATTTGGGTTAGAATTTACATTTTAAGCATTTCCAGATCTTATTTCTCTCTTTCGCAATTACTATATACAAATTAATAGATTTTTTTTTGTTAAAAGCATATTTTACAAAGCATTATTTTTTAACATCCCACCTTAGCTGTAGTCAGCAAGTTAGTAAAAATATTATTCAATTTTTATAACGAAATAAAGATTGTTATACAAAAGTATACATACTTTAATAAATAACATCATTTTTTTTAAATGTAATATTCAAACGTTATTGTGGCGTGAATGTATGAATCTAGTATTTGCGCTATATAATTTTTTATGATCCATTTCAAAAAACCATAATAACATTTCACTTTACCAAACTCACCTAGTCACACCGCATATTTTGTTAAGCTCTGCATTGAGACAAATGTTATCTCCGAAGATATGCTGTTCACTCTCTTGGTGCTTAAAAACATCAATTTTTAATTTTTCTATCAGCTTAGGGGTTGACAACTCGTCAGTACCATTTGACAATATATTTAACTGTATTAGGGCGTCTATAAAAGTAATCCATTTATTTGTCCATTTAATAGTTCCCTTATCACCATCAATGTTAGTCATATATAAGGATTGAAATTCATCTCTGAAGGGTTAAATAAAAAAAAAAATAATACGCTTCTACTGCATTATTAGATAGTAAGTAAAGGTAAAATAATTAATAAGTACCAAAAAACTTAGAACTTTTCACATAATTTTAATTGCAGGTACGATACCTTTAAGTAAAATTATTTCTTTATAAGGTACTTACTTGTATGAATATCCACGTTGATTTAAAATCTTATAAATATCGTGTGACAATAACTTTGGGTTATAGTCATTATCAATATAATTCATAGGGGTTATTTTCCTTAAATCTTGATGTATATAACCTGAAACTACCTCTATTGCTTCGTGGTAGACCTACAATTGTATTACAAATGTTTTTCAAGGACGTTAAAATCATCAAATTGTACCGGCTTAGAGTAATTATGCACTTACCTCAAACCTGCTCCCATTTTTATGAATATCTATTGTTAACTTCAAAGCACCTTCAGGAGTCATTATTATTTTGTTTTTAAAAATGACATTTTCGAATATCACTGGTAGAGACGTGTAGTTCATTCCCATAGACATCGCTAATGTCTCCCACACGAGAACCAATAGAGCAGATTCGGGAAAAACGTTTTCTCCTAAAAGCATAGATCCCCAATTAATTTCGTAACTATGAAATAGTAAAATGTATAAATTAAAATTACCAGTAATTCTCTTGATTATTTTTTGTAGCAAGAATATCATAGCTGTAGTATAATATATTATATATCAGCGATATGAAGCAGTGTTACGAATTTATGAATCGATCAAAAAATTGTATAATGGAATATACCGTTTCTAAAGTGGCCTTTTAAAAATCTATAATCGTCATCGTTTATATTCATGTTAAACTCGCGGTAACCAGTTGTAACTATTTTCTTCCGAGGATCACACAGTACAGGCCTGTAAATAGTAGATTTAAGATATAGATCAGATTGATAACCATTATCATACCAATTTTGAGAAATAACTAAAATGAAAAATTGACTTAAATTATTTTGCACTAGTTTGTGACGTCTTCGAAAGCATGGCGTAGATTTCTTCTAATTTTCCAAAAAATCATCTCAAATAATACAATGTTAAAGCAAACATTGACTCACCATATTTCAGTATGATTCCAGCCTACGACGTGTGATAGGAGTGG
Source organism: Agara epimachia (assembly GCA_018245295.1). Classification (NCBI taxonomy): domain Eukaryota; kingdom Metazoa; phylum Arthropoda; class Insecta; order Lepidoptera; family Hesperiidae; genus Agara; species Agara epimachia. Next base: position 4,855 of record DWMP01000012.1, on the reverse strand, counting down.
AGTTTCGGTAGATACGGGGAATTCGATTCTTGGATAAAGGCTTGCTACTTTTGGATTTAGTCCTTTTTCAAACAATCTGCGAAACGTGTTTGAGTTTGATGTAGTGGCAGGCGTGCGATCATGGCATGAAATAAATCCAAACACATGCAAGATACAAAAGGTTAAGCAAGGTTACAGAGTAATAAGGAAACAGAAATAATAGCAAAAAACCACGGATGCAAGCCAGGAGCGTCAAGCACAAAGACTGCACTCCATCGTGCGCGAGATTCCGGTGGTGAAAACGGGGGATAACGTCGCGCTTGCAAACACGTAAAATACATAGAAATTGTCCGTCCCAAAGCAATAAAAAAAAAATAATTTAAAATTACAATGTTCAATAAAATTAGCTGATTTATAATATGTATGTTCGTAAAATCGGCCCATAGTTTGTCGTAAACACCAGAAACATAATAAATCCCGATGCATTGCCGAACCTCTCTTACTTTGTACTGACAAGTTGTACCTGATTTTGTAAAAGAGGGCGAAGCTTAGACACGGTAGGTATTAATATGGAAGCGTGTCTTCGTTTTTGCTTTCAAATTAATATTTTACTTTAACGTACTTTCCAATAGCCTGCAGCAAGAATTTTACAGAATCAGCATTCCGTCTTGTTAATGGTATATTTGAGCACTCAGGATGTGACCGTTTTAAAATTGCCTGTAATAGTCCATGTGGCGCTATTTCTATGATGATGGCGTTTGGTGGAATTAACTTGCTTGTCTCCTCGAATAGAACTGAACTCTGTAAATAGTCATAATATCGAAATAGTCATAATATAGGTTTGTTTGAAGAATACAATAATAGCTTGTGTCAAGAAAGTAACAAATGAGCGGGCAGCAATCAAAAAGATCAATGCCGCCCGTTGTTAGTGTGGCTTAGTTCCATTATTAAGTGTTAATAAGAATATCAACTGGTTAATATTCAAGTGAGTCTATTTTCTAGGACGTCCCTCTGAAAATCTCAACGTCCTGATGTTTGGCTCGGGGTCAGAATAGATACAATTAAAAAATAAAGCCTCCAAGCTTAAGTCGATTAATTAGTCGTAGAAGCTAACATGGTATGCTTGTTCTGATTGGCAATACTCGTAAAAGCAAACCGAACAAAAATGGACACGTACCAATAAATTATTAACATGGTATTCTGGTGAGGAAAATTGTGCTATTGGATCATTCCATTTATCTTGCGGTATCGACGTGCTTAACCATCTTTCACTTCGTCGTTTAGGATCTGTGATAAAAGACTTTAGGTCCGCTAAAAGTCGAGCTCCTGAAAGAATACGAAATTGTAAGTATAAGTGTTTTGCTACGATTGACCGTGACTGAAGGAACTTTGGTAATATGTTGAGTCACTTCTTAGTACTGATTTGAACCCTGAGCTAATCAGACATGCACGCTAGCCAGTCAGTGCATAATAACTGATTCGACACCTCCATACTACATGCTTGCGTAATACTTGCAGGCATTTACTAAACATATAGTCAGTGACGTGTATTAATTAGTGAACAGAGGATGCTGTTCATCTTCCGTGAAGTCTGTGATATAAGTTTTCAGTACAAAACTATGACGTTTTGCTTATAAAAGTAATAAAGTAATCAGAATTTCAGAGTAACAGAGTCAGAACAATCAGAGTAAGCAGAACAGAACAGAATCATATAAGATTCCTGTAAGACAAAGTATTAATATAAAAAAAGGCTATAAATAAATTAGGCAAAAAATATACCAGCAACTTTGGTGTATCTAGAATGATACGGTATTCCACTGCATGGAACTTCCTTCACAAACACACCACGACTTTTCAACACTTCTAAAAATTTCCGGACGCTATCTGCCGGCCCAGATATTGTTGAAGATTCAGAACTATTGTGACAGGCTACATCGATGTCCGATGGCAGAAGGTCAACAATCTGCAAGTAATAAGGCAATAAGGCAATCAGCCATTAATTTCAATTCCGAGGGGATCGATCAAATATCGTTCCAGTTATGCATGTGAAGGCTCTCAGACGAGGTGGTGATACAGCGATGTCTTTAGACAGCCAACGCTTTCAATACCCTAACAGCGGTCACAAGTGATCACTGCCACCCTTGGACATCTGCAACCACCCACTGATACGGCTATAGGAATGGAAATGTTAGCATTAGATAGATATTTTTAGTACACCCAGACACAAAAAGAATAAATTTGTTCATTACAAACATGTTGATCCTGGGTGGGGATCGAAACTACCTCCACTTTAGCAGTCAGCGTTTCTAACAACTAGACCCAGAGGTCAGTCAGTCAATATTGACAGACTTCTTGGTCTAAAGAAGTCAGATCTGACTGGATACCAAGCTCTTTCAAAATCCGCTAAATAATAATAGCACATGTCGTAAAGAACGTTCCTCAATTTCTTTGTTATGTTCTTTGCTACATACTGTGCGACTTGGCTTGAAATGGTTTTTATAAACTAACCCACTTGTTTTGTCCCCCAAAAGTATTCCTACGTGGATGTAAAGTTCAAATTCTAACATTGAAAGGTGTAATTTTCGATTCCATTTCACAATATATATTTAATGTTTTTTTTTTTTAAATTAGCCATATAAAAACGAAAAAAATCAATTACTTCTTTAAAACCTAATCCAACAGCTGCCATTGCTCCTGGAATAAAAACAGTTTCAAGCGATGCCATTCCACGAATGTAAGAAGTCAGTATTGTTTCTTCAGCAGTGAAGCAACCGTCCGCATAAGCGCATCCCATCTCGCCTTGACTGTGTCCTAAAAATGATGATATCAATTTTAAATTGCACAATTTGCTTTGTTTACAATAAGGTTACTATAAATTGAAAAGAATCTCACCAATTATTACATCAGGGACAATGCCAAGTTCTTTTAAAATATCCGTTAAACCAATTTGAACCGCAGTTATTCCAATAAAACTGTGCAGTATATTGTCAAAAATGTTTGTATTAGTATCACTTATTATCTTGACAATATCTACTCCCTTCGGACTTAAGACTTGATGACATCTAAAATTTATTTTAAATAAATGTGCTGCCGCTGTTGTACCTATGTATATGTATTTCAATACTCCCAATGTTTTTACTTACTTCATAATGGCTCTATTAAATATTGGTATTTGCATTAGAGCAGCGCCCATACCGAGCCATTGTGATCCCATTCCACTATACATAAAGCAGATCGGTCTTGCGTCGTCGGCGTAATATGATATACTTTTGGCTAAGCTCACAGTTTCACCTTTTTCGTTTGAATCTGAAAGTTCATAGGATTAGGGCACAAGCTTGTTCATATGCTAATATTGAGGAGGGGATTGTTAGTTGAGATTCAACCTAGGCGTTTTAAATGATCACGAATGGCCAAATTGGATAAATTTAATATCTCAGCGATCGCACGAGTTGTTATTAAACGGTTTACATCAATTGATGCCTTTACTGTGTTTTCATCAGCTCTATCTTGCCTTCCAAAACGTGATGTATTTGCAACTTCAAAACTGCTGGATCGAATTTTTGTAAACCGCCTTTGGCACTGGTGTTGTCAATAGATCTTTTCCATAAACAACAGGCATTTTTTTTAACAGTCTTTATTAGGTTTTCGATAATTAGAAATTAAAAATAGTAACAAATCGACCTTTTCACAAATAATCCTTGCTGTATGGGCTGTTATAGCATTTAATGATTACGAGACTAAAGTATGTATGGTGGTTGTAAAAAATTTTATTGAGTCCTCTAGGAAAAACGAAACTACTTTCCGAAAATACAATGTTTTCTGGTCATAATTTTGGGGTATTTTGCCCTTACCATTAGGAAGTTTACAAAATTAACATAAGTTCATAAATTTTTTTGGAGCCTTTGTTGGTCCACTGCTAGGCCGAGTCTCCTCTCATAGTGAGAGGGGTTCCGGCCATAGTCTACAACGCTGACCAAGTGCGGGTTCATTAATTGATATACATAAATTTATCAGTAATCTAACTCACCTAGAATAACATACCCACGACCGATGTGATTCATGATACTTGATTGATGTATATTGTGCAAAAGGCCTATTAGTTCTGCATCCACAGGCTGAGATTCCAAATTTAACAAAACCTTATCAACACAATTCTCTTCTCTTGCCGAAACGGTAACAAGATAAGGGATGTTGCTTAAGTACCGTTGCTTGTCCTGAAACATTCAATTACATAACCAGAAAATACATAACTTTAATGCCAAAATAAATTTTTCATTGATTTGAACCATCAACTGCCCTAAACACTCCGTTTTTTTTATGCAAGCTTACAAAATAATATTAAATACGAGCTTTTGCCTGCGGCTTCGCTCGCGTTAAGAACTTTTACCCCCTAGGGGGTTGAATTGATCAAAATCCTTTTTTAGCGGATGCCTGCGTTATAACATCTACCTGCATGCCAAATTTTAGCCCGATCGTTCCAGTGGTTTCGGCTGTGCGTTAATAGATCACTATGTCAGTCAGTCACCTTTAAGTTATATATATTTAGATTATAATTGACACAATTTTTTATTCAGCAAGGATAAGAAAGTTTTGATGATTGGTATCCAAGCGATCACCCTTTTTAATGAAATGAATGTTTCTACAAGTTTAAAGTATTTCTCAAGGTGCTCCTCAACGGATCATATATGTTCGCTGTTGCCAGAAACATATTGCAGTGACATGTAAAAATATTGCAGTCATATACGTAATATCACGCCTGTAATCCTCTTAAGGGGTAGGCAGCGGAGTGTAGTACACCACCACATTTCACCAGTTACGTTTAAGTCCCACAATGGAATAGGTGGTGAGCCTATTGCCATGCACCGGGCACACATCC
>DWMP01000011.1:0-14995 GCA_018245295.1 Agara epimachia | reverse complement strand
TAATAAGATATTTGTAGAAGATATTATTTCTCAGTTCGTTTCACTAAAGTTAGGTTTAAACATCTGGCCATTATTGGGACTACGAAAAAGTGTTAGCAAAAGTATGCCTCACAGAAGTCGTAATCAAAGTTAGTTCTAAGCGGGGCCTAAAATGATTAGCGGCCGATATTAAGTTAGGAGCGTAAACTTGAAATATCGGAAAGGTTCGGTAATAAAACGGGCCTGCGACCCGGCAAGCGGTCCGCCATTATTTCACGACCGGTCCAATAAAACGAATTAAAACCTAATTAGAGGCCGCGATTTTTGAACATTAAAAGAGGGAGGAATTAATTAGTGGAGGGCAATGATTCCAGTTCGGCGAGTAATTGCCGCTCCGCCATCTCAAATATAAATCAGGCTGCGGCGCAAAGGGCGAGAGGATGCAATGTCTTCGCACGAAGCGAGTGTAACCTCAGACATCATGTCGTCATTCCATTTCAGTTAGCCTTGTTTGGGTCGCTGTGACCGTGGAAATTGAACACCGCTGAACTAATATATCACTTTTGGCGTTAACTTGACCACCACCTAAATTTAAAACACTGGATGCGCGTTCAAAATTCGGAGATATTCTCTTGACAAAACTTTTTATTCCTTCCCATCTACCAAGTAATATACATACATTTTGTAACTCGCGTGTTTCGATGATAAAGCGCGAAGGTTTCACAAGTTTTCACCGCTCCTTCCTCATAACTTGCACATCGAGAACGATTCCAGGAAAATCTCGGACTGCGGCAGACTTAAGATCCGCTTTGAAGGGTGAAGAGATCTCGGATGAATTATTCTGTTTGTCCGAGTTTTTAAACATTTGCCCTCGGCTACTCTTTGCGCTAATTGTTTGTACAGAAAGCGTGCGCTTAAATTATTCCATACCTGTCGGGGTTTACTTTATCGTGTTTGAGGTTGTCTTCTACAAAACTTCTTCGCTATTAAGATTTGAGTTTTATAGCTACCGTTGCGAGACGAAATTATTCAGGATTTTATGGTTCGCTTGCGAGATACAAAAACAGTTTCAATTATCTTTATGATCGCAGTCTGCCTTTAGTTTTCCGTAGTGTTCAAAAGAAGCGCCTATTTAATTAGATATTATTTTGAATCCCATTGAAAATCAACGAAGTAAATTCGAGCTACAATTTTTGTAGCGCCATCGAAAGTAGTCTTTTGGTATATCGGTAAAGAGAGGGGTTTTAACGGGTTTTTCTTAAACCTACTATGCGTACGATGTACCAAAAATACAGTATGTAGTCGCTTTAGAGTTTCTTCTCGAACACGCCATACCCAAAACGTACTTTGACAAACCTATAAAATCTTGATGCGAAATCGTATCAAGAATCAATAGCTACAGCGGGAGGAAGGAAACTCGAGTTCGGTCCGCCGTAACTCTCCGTCGCGGGCCGTCATTAATTGTCGAAATGAAATCAACTTTGCTCCATTATCGACCCTTTCCATAAACACCTTAATTCTCATTAAGGGCCGGTCATTTGCGCAAAACAAATTAACTGAACTCTAGCAGTTAGTATAATTGTTGGAAAAGTTTGACAGCCGGATGAAATGTCGCACGATTTTTGCTAATTAAACGCGAGATCGGAACCCTTCGCTCGAGGGGCCGGTAGTTGCTCTCGTGAAAAACTGAGCGTTCAATTTATTCGGATTCTCAATTAAGATTATTAAAATTAAGTGTAACTGCTAGTGATTATGATTTATACAAACACATGTTTGTGGAATATTAGTCATCTTCTCGATTTCGGTAATCATTTTTCATAGGTAGCATATTTATTTATTCATATTAGTATATATTTATTTCATCTATGCGTCTATTGCGTCGCGCAAATAATTTCTGTAAGCAACCAGTAAGTGATAAGTCGATGAAAACCAAACTCAACGTAGGTTGAACCTTTCCAATGTTCCCGTCATTTCTTCGTCCTGAAATGATCATTGTTACTCTTTTAAGATTTCATCCCCCTTCGCCGCCGCGCCGCCTCGGAATGTTTCACCCAATTCGGCCCACAATCAAAGTGCGCCACTCGACAAATTAGTTTTGATATTTAAATTAGTCTCGCCGCTGGCAATCGCTGATGACGCTTTTAGAACTCACGACGACACAAAATTAAATTACGGACACAACTAACTTTACTACCCGTAGTATATATTTATTAGTCATTTTTACAAGTACCGATTTCTACTTTACTTTAACAACAATGGTAAAGGTCGAGTGTTAACTAAAATTTACACACACAAAGAATCAGGCCGTATAAAAGTGTGTGTTATGCCACGATCTGTCGCGTCGTAAGGCTTAAACGTCTCCGTCCGGCAGGTTCGGCTCAAAGATTGATTTCTCTTTCTCGGCCGCTCCAACTACAAGTTCTTCCCAACTCCTCTCCCCCGGCTGCCCCGCTCTCCCCGCCGTTTGATCGCGTTATTCACAAGATAAGTCCGTTAATTGCCTTTACAGGTTGTTAGGTTGTTCATTCTTGCACCCGTTTATTGATCCCCAAGTTTTAGTATGTCTTGTGCGAGGGACCGACGGCGCTCTATTGTTTGCTAACGATTTTGCGGTTAACTCTATAGACTTCGATTGTTATCGTTCAAAGAATCTGGAGTAGTCAGATACCATTCGACAGGAATTTATCTTTAGGTATTTTATACCCACTTGTAATGAATAATTAGATTTTCCGTACTTATTGTAATATTTGGGCTGCTCCTACTGGGATACGTTTATCGGATGTTACTTGAAGTGAGGTTTCCAGGTTTGGTTTATAATAACAATGAATCGGACTTTTTGGACAATGCAGTCACACAGCTGTGTCCAAATTACATTATAATTAAATGCCTATGTTGTGGTACCTAACGGGAAAACTGATGAACATTCAAATGTAGATATTCTATTTATGTGAAAATTGTACGTATTGTAAAAAAGATTGTAAAGAAAGTCAGAGCAGGGACTCGTCCGTGTAGAACTTGCCCCATCGTGGCGCTAAGACAAAGGGACCTTTGTACGACTTCCAGTAAAATGTCTTACAAATGTAATACCTATGTTTTTGTCAATGTGGAAAGAAAAGCTGTGGCAGCAAAGTTTTGGCGGAAGAGAGACATGGTTCCACGCACCGCTGGACATGTGTTTTTAATTTCTTATTGAATATGTGAAAATACGAAACCTTAATTATACCGATCTTAATAATTATTCTCGGCCACGACTCACATGAAACCAATTTGGACCGACGTCACGCGCTTTTTCTACATTCATCACTGTCTTCAGATCGCGCGGGATGTAGGATGTGCAATTTAAAATTAAATTAAAACATGCCAATAAATAATCAAAGAACTACCGGAAACAATAGTTGGCTGATAATGATTCGAGTGGCGGCTCGCGGCCGACCGGCAGCCGCGAGCCGCGCTGCGGCTTCCTTTATTACGCTAATTCTTTCCAACCCGTCGCCGAATGCTAATACTGTGTGCACTGCCGCTTGTTATTGTTCAAATTTTATTCAGTTTACAATCTGGACGATCCCCCGGAGACGCTTCGTCGCCTCACAAACGATTCCTTCGGCGACCTGTACAAAGAGGCTCTTTAATTTTTTTATCGAGTTACTTTTGTTGCACGTTTCTGTTTTGAGATTTCGTAAGGAAGGATTTAAGTATTCTAAACATTATTTGTGAAAACTGTTTCAAAATAAGTCAGGCCAAGTGAATTGATTCCGCTGGGCAAACTACGTTACCTACTTAATGATTAATAAGCAAACCTTACTGAACTAACCCTAACAGATTGCGTCTAATGTTAACATATTTTATTGATAATTTTTCTTTGCTTTTTGCATTATTGTCATAAATAGAAATTGAATAGTGTGTTTTGTTTTGGTAAATAAAGAAATGTCAGTAAGTTACTCATAATGTTAAGTCTCAAAGATTTATTGCTTCTTCTATATCCTTGACGCTTTATCCGTCTACGTCGCTCCGAACCTCCATCGGCCTTCGTTTCGTATTGAAAATTCATAAGATTATTTAATTAAAATCGGAACTAATCTCTTTATAAAACAGGGATCATTGATTGTGTGGAAATTGAAAAAGTTTTCTCGTTTCCAAATCATAGCGCGAAAATGTTGGACAAATATTTATGGAGAGTTAGCGATTGTCGCGCGACCGCTCGTCCGTCGCTTCGCAGAATCGAACCCAAAGTAAATGCAATCGAAATAAGACGGCCGTTATCGCGGGCTAAACACTTCGGGGTGGAATTTAAAACTCGAAGGTTGTTTTTAATTAATTAATTTTATTATTTTTCGGGCCCGCCGTCTTGCCTTTATTGGTGGAATTTCTCGAGTAATTAGTCTTTTATTATTATATAATTTTAGCGGAAGGGTTGAGGTGCTGCCAGATGGTCCACTGTAATTAAACGTGGCGAGAGGTGGAGCGGTTTCGGTAAAAGGGTTTAACAATTTTTTTCTTATTCTGACAAATTCGCTACAAACAATTTTCTTTTAACTTACTGAAATTATTTCTCTGCAATGGTCAGTACCTACATTAGATAACGATCGTTGAAACGGCCATGCTTGCTGCCATATAAGTAGATTTATAAATATTACGGTTAATACATTGTTACACCTATACGTATTTTGGCTTCTACGATTGCCGGTCCTTGTCTACCTCGTTTCCAAGGGCAAGTAGTTCGCTTTCGAGTTTATTGTCATTAAAAATGTGAATCGTCAATGACACGGAAGTTCTTATACTGCAGTTAATAACTGTTAAGTTGTTGAAGTAATGTTACATGAGAAATATTAGCTTGTCAACATTCGGTATTCGTAAGTCTGTCCGCAGAAGCTAGATGCTCCAAGTCAAGGAAACGGCGCAATAATGCTCATTACGGCAGTCTATAGGGCAGTTGTCAACTGAGAGATATAAGTAGACGACGATGAAGTAACATTGGCCTGATAAAATTCTTTTATAAATGTGAGATAAAAGAAAAAGTATGTAGGTAGGTACACGTCGTCATCACGTGGCTATGATCCGTGAGCGGCGCCATTAAGGTAATTAGCCGGGAAATAATCCAATTTGCTGAGAGGCTGTTTATAGAAGTTCCATGTTTACCCGCGCCTCATTAGCTAGAGTGGCCGAGAGCAGTACAAAGGTAGGGCGTGCTCATAAATACTATTATTACAGGTTTCGTGTTCATTTGTATTTCTCATATTATGCTCTGGCAATGATCATAGAGGTATCTTAAAATGGCGTTTTTTTTATCAAATAAGGATATGCAGTTAAATATACCAACCTGCCTCATAAACATAGGTAACTCTTATCGGAACAAAGACTAGTCGAAATCTCTCAATAAAAGATGTAGGTACTCGTATCTAGATAACTTTTGATACAAAACCAGATGCATGCCAAATGTCAAAACATATCAATTGTAATTTTGGTTTGTAATAATATTTCTTTTCATCAACACACGGCTATCTGACTCAAATATAATCACACACACATAAACATACTGCTTATGTAGATATTTTATTACACCTACACACAAAACAAACAAACGTGCTCATGATACAAATGTTTGTCCTCGATCGGAATCGAACCCGCGACTTCTGGTTTTGGTCTCAGGGTCCCTAACCAATCGACCACGAGGAAAGTGGAGGCCGTAAATAAAGAATATTGGGATATTAGGGTTGACCGGTAGAGAATGGAACCGGGCATTAAGTCCGCCCTTCGTAGGACATGTTAGCTTTAGGTGTAACAATTAAAGTGTGTATAAATAAATGTTACTTTAATGACACGAATGAGATAACGGAGCGGTAACGAATGGTAACACGGTCGGTGTCCAGCGGCCACATCGTTTGAGGAAGCCGCGTTTGCTCTCCATTGTTTCGTCTTAATAACTAATCTAGCGTTTTCTTTGCTTCTCGCGCTTTCACCTTGGCGACGTTCTTTGTGTTTAGGGCTCTTTGTTCCCGATCACAGTCGCGGTACCCACGCGTTAATGTAGGTTACTTTATGCACCGCATAGCAGTCGATGCAGAGAAACTACTGCGCTCAATCTACTTCGCATAACCAATGATTGGATGTAAATAATGAACCTATATAATATGATACCTAAGTACAACAAAGCCTTCTAATTAACACAATATTTACACCTTATTCGACGGTCAGGCGCGGGTGTAAGTAATGAGCGATCTAATAGTCTTTAAGTGTTCGCTCAGCGTAATGCTTTTATCTTTTATCGACAGTTTTCACAACAAACTCCGTTTTAGTTTGCATAAATTCACTTCAAATGTATGCATTGCAGTGAGGAGTTAAAGTGATCAGAAAATTTAATTAGATCAGGCTAACAAGGAGATTTGTTTATAATACTGTTTTTCATTAGAAAGCTATTTTTGATAATAAATAGGTACGTGTTCATATTCCTATATAGTACAATGGGTGTAACTAACCGCGGTGGGCGTGGCGCAGGTGAGACAGGTATTACTTTTAAATTCTTACAGGTATCACAATACGTAGCATACAACTGTTTAGCCCATGGATATTATATTACAAAAACATTATCGCTGTACAGATGCTAAAAAAAGCTAAAAAAAATTGCAGCATTCCATATTGTTATAGAAACCAATTCAATTTTATCAATTTGAAAATACTGAAACTGTGAAATTATTTATGTATACAAAAGTCGAATCAAAGTCGAAGATTTATCGATTCGATTGTATAATAAACATTTCCCTGCAACTCACCTGTGTAGGTATGTAAGCGTCAGGTGTGGGCGTGTTCAGGTGAGGCAGGTGCGCCCCGCCCCGCCAGGTGGGCGGGACACACCTGCGCCGTGAGACGAGGTGCGCTCGTGAATGAATGAAAACATGAATGGGTCGAGTCGAGGTGAGGGCGTTTGTGAATGAACGTCGGTTTGTTTGAGTCGCCGGAGGAAGTAGGATGGTTTTAAATTTGGAACGCTTGTTTACTTCCGCTCTGGTTGGACGAACGAAAAATATTTAGTTTAGCTTCGATGTAGTTGCATAAAGAGGTACAGATAAAATATTTACTAATAATAAATAAACTAATAATACAAACCCGAAATTACTTTAAGGAAACTGAATTATTTACCTACCTTTCTATACATATGTATCTAACACAAGATAGGCAGCTTCATATGACTGTCATAATATTTCTGCTATATTTACCTATAAACCGTTAAAATGTCGTATTTACATGATTGATACAAATTCGCGACCCAAAATAAAATCGTTCAACCCCTACAACTGTGTGGAACCTAAAGGGCAACAGCATTCCTTCTAAACGGATATGATCACATATTCCAATATAACGCCGAATTCGCAAACAAAATGCGACAAAAGCCTCCTCAGCATCGAAGGTGCATAATTTTTTTTTGTCCACTTGACCCGCGACACGGAAGGGGAGGCGCCGTCTCGCGAAGGGTTGACCCAAAATAGTGGTAATATTATTCGATCCTTTTTACACTTTTTCCACTTTAAGTAGGTGATTTCCTTTCTCGCTGTTTATGTACGTATGACCTACATTACGTAAGTATAGATAACCAAGCGTGAAAATAGGCATAACTTATTATAATGTATTGTGAAAGATCTAGTCAATGACTAGCGGCAGATACTAGGTAGGTAGGTACCTACTCCGGATTACATACATACTTACTGAACACAAGGGCAAATAATTAATGGCGAGAATATTAATTGTCTCGCCAGTCAATAGTTGATGAAATATAAGAATGCTGTCACTTACTAACGTTTGAAAATTAAGTAGTACTACATTAATCGATAAATACAAATTAGCTTTAGGATAGAGGTACAATTAGGCTTTGTATTAAATGTAAAGAAATTTTAATAGTTATGTATGGTGTAAAAGAAAGATTTTTGAAATACATGTATCAATGAATAGGACTCAAAAGTGTAGGTACCTGTACTGCGTACGTCATTGCCTATCTATCTGATCCTGTCCTTTCTTTGTAACAAAAATTAATTATAAGCTTTTAATTATAGAGTGACAGGCTCACGTGGTGTATTGAATTTAAAGTAAGCAAGAGATTGATACTTCCAATTCTTACGAACCAAATTTCAATGCAATGGGAGGTAGTTCGAAAACAAAATGCTACAAAACTAATACTCAAGGGCGCCACCTTACACATAAATTTTTTGCTCGCCTGCAGAACACGGAAAAGGAGGTGCCGTGTTATATTGAAGGGTTAACCGGCAGCGCTCGACCTCGGCGTACAGGAACATTTATAAATATTTCTTTCTCGATGGACTCTTGGAATAGAGAACTCTAGGAGGGGGCGACGGACAATCGTCAGCTGACGGGTAGATATTAATGAGGTTGGGTTCGCTAACATGAACTTATACTTTCCCTAGAATGACCTTGTATATTATGTGTTTGAATACTAAACTGCGACTTACACAAATACAGATTGTTGAAAGTCGATAAGCTCACGAAAGTTTGTGAAGGACAGGTTTTGAAGGAAAATTCCATAACAACACGGCGTCAGCTTGGCACGTATTAAGCTTGTCGCTCATTATCATCATCAACGTTACAGTATGCGAATCTAAAGTAACATCAGTCGAAATCCAATTTAATTCAGTCTTGACGATTTTTCAAAATCACTTTAAAACCAACGTCATAAAATTTTCGGTCGTTTTTGACCAAACGATCCTCGCGTGAGATTTACGATGTGTGTCGTAACACATTCTGTACCGGGAGCAGTCGGCCCGCGTCCCCCGGACCGTGCACTATTAACATAATAATATGCAGACCTTTGTTTTTGGATCCGACCTTTGCAGCCCTTATTTTATTTAAGAGTTTTTATGAAATTCTCGCATCTTACCTTTTTTAAGCGGCACCTTTTTACACATGTCGTGTGACATCGTAGATTCCTAATAATTCATCAAAATATAGAGGTATGTTATATTTTTGGTGTCAATATCAGAACAAACAAAGTTTAAGTTAAGTAGATAGATAGTTGTTTAGCGATACTGAGACTAGGTTAGTAATGTAATAATACTATTAACAATGTTATCGTTTGATTGAATCAAGCTGGAACACCCTGTATTCAAATGTTGCTTTACATTTATCTCAAGTGTTGATCTAAAGGCCATAGCACACATTAAACTTTTAGTAGCACCGATCAGTAATTATGCTGCTGCAACAATTTTGAATGTTTAAGCAGCATAATTTGGTCAATCGTTTAGTTATTTATTAGTGTAATATTCGAAAATGTTGAACAATCAAAATATACGTATGTAATAATAAATGACATTTGAAAGTGAAACAGAAACTGGTAATGTGTGTAAACGATAACATCTTCCCATATAAATATGGCAGTACCTATTATTTCTTCGGAGCACATCGCGTGGTACAATATATTCATCACTGATGCTATAAGTTACGTGTGCTGCGACCCTAAGTGGATGTAACACGAACCAAGCAACACAATTAGTGCACGCGCTTGAGGTATAATGTCGGAGCAATCAAGGTGTCGGATCGTCGGCGCCGGCAGCGCGATCGATGCGTGATTATACAGGGTGCAGCCGGGCCACGGGCGCCGCGGCCGAGCAAGCACTCGCCGGCGAACATGAGACAATATTGATCATATCGGTTCACAACTACAGGGTTTTTTATAAAACACTGGTTTCGAATCGTCGATATACACCTATGATCCTATATCTAATCTATTCATTCATTAAGTGTATGTATGTACCTTATGATGAATAAAACAATTTGCATTTGAATTGAATTTGAATCATTAATAACAAAGAATTGCTTGCGTATGATAGTACAATTGTAGAAAACTGTTATGCAGAAGTATGTTTGGAAATTTTATTACGTCATCGTGTTCTCAGGTCACAATAGAGTTGACCGAACCACTGACCACCGAGTAGCAAACGACCAACTCGGTGATGTCATGAATTTGTTATCACGAATTGATACCGTACGTGTTGCTACCCTTAATGTACTTCTCTGTTGTGGTAAATCAAGACGATAGTAGTGTACGAAATTAATGGAGGCTCTTGAGGTATAACGTGGGAGCTCCTCGTGTCGCAAGGTGTCGAGTGCCGGCGGCGCGGCGCCGCGAGTCCTGTAATTACGTTTGACATTTACGCGACGTGGGCGATCACTAGACGACAGCCACTACCTACCATGTTTTGCGACTTCGTCATTGATTTATTATTTGCGAGTATGTATTACTGGCTGCGCCCCGCCGCGTTTTCTGCGTAGGTTTCGAATCCGTAGGACTGCTAGGATAAAAAATATGTAATTTTTATTTCCAAGCTTTAAACGATCTTTACTCCCTTTAAGTTCAAGTAGAATATTCACGAAAAGATCGAGATTTGGACATTGATTGTACAATGCGGCTAACCGATACTTTAACATTCGCGATAATAATGTGTTAGCTGTATCGGCGCCCGGCCCACGGTGGAGCGGGTGGACTGTAATTATGGCGGGCGCGGAAGAGGGCGAGGGGGGGGGGGCGGAGCGACGTGGGCGATCACGTGGTGTAATTACAGCGGAGAACTTGTAGCTTGTTTGACTTGATACCGGTTTACGAGTCTTTTGATGAGTGTTGCTAATATAAACATTGTTGTTTCTAAGTGTAGTTTTACAGCGTCAAAGTGGCCTAAGTAGATGCTAGTATATGTTTTAGCATCTATTTTTTTCATTGTCATAACTTGGATAATTCCACACACGGCTGTCTGATTTAAGTGATAAAATAGTACACAGACGCATCAGACACCACTTATAAGTTACCTTATCAGTTTCATGCTAGTATCTTAGCGACCGGGTGTCGTGACCACTGAAAACATGCTACGCCCTTAATTACGCCTCCAACAGTTAAATTTTCCATAAATAAAAATAGTGTAACAATGTCTGTTTACAATTTCAGACACGTCAGGTCCTAAATCAGGCAGAGCCTCTGTTATGCCGTCCAGGAAGCTGATAAAGTATCTACTTATATACATTTCTAATTATACATGTACTTATATTCGTAGATAATTTTACTTCCAGACATAAAAGTAAAGTAAGTTCCTGAAGTTCGTACAGATATCAAGCGAGCGGGGGTTCGGCTCCCTGCGGACTAGGCCAGCGGGCCGGACGAAATATTTTGTAAATCTTCGGTAAGAATTAACGAATCTTGTCTACGAAACGTTACTAAATTTATAATCAACAAGTTTACAAAGTCACCTTTCGTACGGAGCATCTCAAACACCTGTTTCCATTAAAATTTCAATTACACGAACACTCAGCCGGCGCTGGGGATTACTTGGTAAACACGAGTATTTACGCGCTCGGCGTGGCGTTGTTTACTTAACATCACTCTCGCCAGCGAACGTCTCCGCCAGCGATACACGGCACGGGAACCCACTGTACATACTAAACGATAAAGCTGGACTATTGTCTTGGCAAGGTGACGTCGAAAATTAATATTGTCAAACACTTTCAAATGCAGTTGGAACTTTTCAATAAAATATACTCGTAGAGAGGAGCGTTTAACCTAATACAATGTCTAATATAAAATAGAGTCATTTGAGTCAACTTTCTCGTGTTATAACTATCTGATGAGGATAGTCGGTTTTTGTCAATCTTTTATTGTTCCACTTCTGGGTATGGATCTCCTCTGATAATAGGGTTTCAATGCCAATCCATCACGCTGCTCAGTGCCGAATGGTATACTTCGTGTGAGAGTCGGTTTAAGGTTTATAATAGCTCTTTAATGGAGGCATGTAGGTAGATGCGTCCACGGCAGCAGGAACCGGCGAGTCGTTACGCCAAGGTTCGTTTTTAAATCCCCGCCGCCGCTGAAACTTTTTAATTCCACCGGCACACTGCGGGCCGCGCGCCGGGAGTTAGTGCGTCGGAAGTTACAGGAGTACCTATTATTATATTTTCAAGCAGAACACAAGCGCATATGAAAGAATTTAATGTATGTGTTGCATTTTTCGACATTACATTTCTTGGGGTAGAAGTAATTTAACAGTAGAATCGGAACAGGTAGTCTTAGAGGTACGCACTTCGAAAGGCTGCAAGAAATTCATCAGGACATTATCCTGTGGAAATCCCGAATCTGATTCCTACATTTATCGAAAATTATTTGAGACTATGTTGGTACGTTAGTATAAACGTATTTAACTAGATGAAGCGGCTTTCCGCAAAGCCAGCTCCTGCAGCGGCACGGTTCACACAATCGTTTTTAATCTTACAGCGGCGCATTAGGGACGACAACTTTACACTCTCGACGATCGCCCGCCGACTTTATTGTTTGATTCTACTCTTGCGGCTGTCCGTTGTAGGTAAGTCTATAGGACAGTAGGTATTAGAATTAAGCAATACAATAATTTTCAACACGTTGACGAAATTGTACCATTGCGTAATGTTCGTTTATTAAAATAGAACATTGTTATTATTTTGACTTTACCATCACGCCGAGTGCTTAAGTAGGTAAGCAGAAAGCACCGACTGGCAAATATCTCTAGCCCCACAAAACTGGCATACGTCTTCTATATTACATAGGTACTCTCGTAAACCTAGAGACGATAGTTTGTCGCGTGACCACAGTCGCAGCAAGAATATCATTTAATTTGTCACAAGTTTTAGTTTAATTTGTTACAACAATTGACTGTTGTTCAACCTTCCGTGCTACTCAAAGTCAGGCGCGACTTTATAACGTATTCCGTAATAGCAGGTTCGTAATTTAACGCGCATATCAATTTGTTTTCACGAGCGACCTAACTTCGCCGTAAAAACATAATAAAGCCATACAAAGTCGGCGAAACAGGAAACAAAATCACATTAAATTTTTCTTTTCCGTTCCGCGTGACGCCCGCGAACTACTGCCATTGAGAAAGTTTGCAAAAATGTGATTAGATGTTTGTTTGTTGGGCTTTACAACGAGCTGGCGCAATGTGAACGAGCAAATGTTGGTTCGCATCGAGCCATTCCCGCACTACCGCCCCAACGCGACTACAACAACAACAAAATTCATTTTCAAATTAAATCTAAATTATGTGGTACATCCCTTACCTCGCGCGAACTACGAGTGTGAGAGATCGGTCCACGGCGACTGTAAAGTGATAAAACATCTCATGAAACATAGTCTCACTAGGGGCGGCTTCTGCAAACAAATAACTTTCCATTTTTAAATCCTCGGCAAAAAACGATAGCACAATTTGAATGTTAAATAAGATTAGTTTATTTTCCTGAAAGTTTTTTGAGCCGACTGTGTTTTGCTCAACCATGTGTCTCCGGGTCTACAACAGGTATAGTGTTTAAAGCCGATGACATCAAATTGATGTGAAGTTTATGAAGTGTTTTTTTCCTTATAAGGAAATACTTAAATGTTTTAATTGTGAATTGTTTGACTGGTCTCTTAGTTTAGTGCTTAGTGACATTGACCGCGGAACGTGAGGTCGTGAGTTCGATTCGGGTAACTACTACCTACCATCGGGTTCTGCCCGTCTAGGTACCTAAGGTTTACAATGTCTTTTCGCTTTAACAAAAAGCTTGTGAATCTGTGAGCGAACGTATTCGGCAATATCTCATTTCCAAATGCAAACTGATTTTAATATATTCGCATATAATTTAAAATTTCCTCGGCGGCATGTAACGAGCGACGGGGCGCAGGCAAACATTTGCCGACGCGTAATAAAGCGCGCGCTACCTGAAGGCTCGATGTGCCGTTATTAACATCATTTTGACTAGATTATACGGCGCTGTTTGCTCTGCGTGTGTTTTATTCGATCGCTGGGATCTTTGATGGTGTTCAAGCAAAAAGCGATAGGCAAATGTGTTTGTTTTGGACATTATTGTGTTATTTTTTAATATTTATGTATGTTGTAACAAGTATGTTCTGTGAGCGTCGTTCTAAAACCTATAAACATAATGTTTTGTACGCATTGAAGCTTAATATTAACTAAGAAAAACGTTTACGTTATCAATTTCAGTTAAACCTAAAAGTCTGAAAACCCAAATTCGTCACTAAAATACAATGATTGATTATTCAAAATTATCATAATATCGAATCGAATTATAGTATGTATGTATTTACATTACGTTATATGACAATTATAATTTCAAGTAAATTAATTTTGTATTTTCATAGTTCCTTAACAACTGGATTTATAAATAGCAATAATGAGTACAAGCCGAGATTATTACATTACATGATTGAATTTTCTCAAGGTGATTAAGCATTTTATGAAAAGACTAGCTCAGTGCATAAAATAAGGTAGATAATAGAAACATAATAAGATAGTTCTTATGCACAGAGGCCGGTAATGAATTTTGTACTACGATGATAAATGCTGACAAAATAGGGCCATTACATTTTGTATGATCAATGTAAAAAAATTTAAAAACTTAATTTTTCTAATCTATAGGTACATCCGTTACAGTTACTATTTTCATAAAACGTTTTGTTGTAGCTACATTCAGACGAATCCACCTCTACGAATCGCGTGCGCCAAACAATTGTTACGCAGCCATGTAATAACACACCGTATAAATTGAATTCAATTCAAACATAATAAGGCATCGCTTGCGTAAATAACTCGGTCCACACCTGTTCACCGAACACCGGCGCTTCCGCTCGGCGCGCAGCCTCACGAAAGCGCGATACGACTTTCGAAGGCAGCGTTTCCAGCACTTGGGTTTCAATCAGTCGTTCCCACGTGCAAACAAAATATATCCCGCTTTGTTGATTGCGCGCAGACGGAACCTGGCCTAATCAAATTTATGTTTGTTCGTCTTGAGAACACCCTCGCACAATGAATCGTTCGTTTATAGTGACGACTGCGACATGTCGTCCACGACGCGTGAATAATGAAACGACGTGCGTCTAAGCTACGTAATGGTTTACGTTATTTTTACATTTCAGTACCTGTATTTGTTACGATTTTACTTATATAATCGGATCAAAGGAGAATGTAGAATCTTTAACAAATCGGTATATAATGTGTATTACATT